>SDVV010012661.1:0-15381 GCA_016164225.1 Gammarus roeselii | reverse complement strand
CACGCCTGTTCATTGCACGCTCACTCGCTACCTCCACATTCATGTCTCTCTTTCCCAACGCCTGCTTCAGACCATCCATCCACCCAAACTTCGGTCTACCTCTAGGCCTGCGACCACTCGCCTCCGCATTCATCACCCTTTCCACCTATCTCCCTTCATCCATCCTCTCCATGTGCCCGAACCATCTCAGTACACGCGAATCCACTCTGTTCTCCAACTTCTTCACCATCCCTGTTCTGCATCGAACCACGTCGTTGGTGATCCGGTCTCTCAGCGTTACTCCAGCCCCGCTCCTCAAACACTTCATCTCGAAAACATTCAACCTTCTTCTCTCCTCTGCTCTCACCCCCCAAGCCTCAGCTTGGGGGGTGGTTCTGAACAGAAGTAATGCTCACATCTCGTTTTCCTCTACACAACACGGCTTCAGGTCACAACAAAGCACGATCGCACTGTTCACCATATCCTAATATCCTACTCTCCTTTACACAGCACGGTCACAGGACACATCACTCGACAACCACGCTGTTCACCACCATATCCTACTTTTCCTAGTAGCCATCCCAGCGCCCACTAATATGTGCCATTGACATAAGTACGGCCTTTGACATAGTTTCGCGACACGGCCTCACAAACAAAATGTTCTACACAGACATCCATCCATACTACAAGAAGTGGCTTGCTAGCTTCCTCTCCAGTAGATATACACACAGTCCACAATAACAGGACACCACGAACACGCTATTGGTCACATGCCCAAGGGCTCTGTCCTCAACCCTGCACTCATCAACGCTCTCATACACTATTCAAACAATTTATTATGCCCATCATCTTCTACGCAAATACCGCCTGGTTCTCTGACCTTGCAGTGTTGCACATACACATTAATTCCTTACAAAGGACACAGAACACGGCCTTGCGCATCGCTATGGGCTATACAAGTCCACACCAATTTCCCACCTGCATGAGGAAACCAAGGTCTTCCCTCTCAAACATTATCATGATATGAGAGAGATTCATTTTTGTAACAAGATTGTTGACTAGACACATTCCTGTCATCACCTACGGAACCTCCGTCGAACCAACAGCAACACACTTCTTCGGCCATCACCACACGACCATTCTTCGTCTTACAGACAACACATCTATGCATAAACAGATACACACATACTTCCCAGCCCTTGCATTGGGTGAACACAGAGTCAACACGGTCCTGCGGGGTTACTCGCCCAAGGTGGACGTGGAGGAGTTGGGGTTGCCCAGAGGTGACCGCGTCCACTTGTCGCGGCTGAGGTGCGGGCACCTTACGGCCCTCCAGTCATACCAGTATGGACTGGGGAATGTCCCTTCCGACCTTTGTTTGCGATGTAGGGGTTCGCCCGATACGGTTGAGCACGTTATGACGTCGTGTCCACCTATGCACTCAGCAGGCAGCTTCAGAAGCGCAGGCCCAGCTGAAACACTCCTAACACATATATGTCGGTGGGTTCCCGGACTTCGGCCTGTGCGCCAGCCGTGGTTGCTCCATCGCAGGAGGAGCTGGGGTCAAGCATCAACAACCTGACCACACCAACCCAACCTCACACCTACATCAGCTCATACGCGAATGTCCTTACAATAACACCACTAACACAAAACCGCAGTAGCACACCTCCAGCAATACCTGAACTATCTCAATGTCTGGTTGGAGACTAACAGAATCAGTGTGTCCACTGGCAATTCATCCCTTGCATTATAATGCCAGATAACAGTGGACACCGCATCCACCCTCATGTCACACTAAAGAACACTCCCTTACCCCACAGTCCCACAAAAGCGACGTTCAAACCTCACATGAACATTAGCAATAAAGCCAGACCTAGACTAAACGTGACCCTGGCACCTAATGCAACTGCATACATACGGACACTCCAAGGAATCAATTACAACGCGATTCAAATAATTCATCAGACTCATCATTTCCTACGTTAACACTGCCTGTTCTTTGGATCTTTCTTCCACACCCATTAATTCTCTACAAAAATTTCCGAGCACGGCCCTGCGCATCGATGCGTGCTGTTCACAGACTGCACCCATTCCCCATCTGAGAATGGAAAGCAAGGTTCTCCCTCTCAAACATTATCGTGATATGAGAGGGACACGATTCTATGGCAAGTTGTGGAGCCGGTCCATCCCTGCCACCACCCACTAAACCCACGTCAAACCCAATAAAATATACATAACACACCGGCAGAACAGTTCGGCTCCTTTAACACTACTATTCCCCAACCTACGAGCAACACATCTTTGAATATGCAAATATACACACTTCACAGCTGACTGGCTGATTTTAGGTCAATACGGTGCTACAGAATCATCCACGGAGGTGGTTGTGGAAGAACCGAGGTTTCCCAAGGGTGACAGGTGCGGGCACCACACGGCCCTCCAGTTTTACCAACATAGACTAGGAAACGCCCCTTCTGATCTTTGCCTGCAGTGCTGGGCGGGCCCGATATTGTAGAACACGTCCGGCTCAATCATAATATCACGTCAGTGCGCGATCTGTATGACTGTATGTCTAGTATAGGGGCCTGGCGCGGTCGTAAGAATCCCAATTGCAGTGCGGCCGTAGCTCCGTCACTGCAGAAGGAGTTAGGGCAAAGCGCGACAACAACAATAATAATAAATAATGACGTTCAAATTAGAGCGGGGATGGTAAGGAAGATGAAAGACAGTGGATTCACGTGTCCTGGCAAGGTTCGAACACATCGTGAGAATGGATGATGTGAGATAGGATAAAAGAATGATAAAGGCGGAGGTGGGTGGGCGTAGGACTAAAAGGAGGACCGAAGATTTGGGTTTATGGATATCATGAAGCAGCAGGCTATAGGGAGGATAGACATCAGGGTGTAGGTAGCGAGAGCGCGTGAAATGGATATGCGTGATAGAAAAGCTGTTGAGTCCTGCTGCTGACGTACATCATGGACCTCACTCATTACACAAAGTGTGTGTTGCGGGATTCTAGCCGGGCTTTACAGGGCTAAAAATAAATGTTTGGTAAGTTTGTAAACGTTTATGAGGAATGCGAGGAGCGTTTTGCCGTAGGCAACCCCTTTCTGGAGGATTTGGCCTTGTATCTGTAATTTAAATGCAACATCGCAGGATGACTGCAGTTTCTAGTGGCCAAATTTGGTATGTGACCAGAAAAATAATGGACGTCACAGAGGTCTTGTTAGACAAATGACGTTCGACTGTAAGATTGAATTTAAAGTCGTGACAAAACCTGCCTGCAAAGACAGGAGCAATCACCTGGATGCCAAAAGGTTCCTCGAAGATGTAAGCAGCGTCGGCTCCGCCCGCCAATCCAGCCAGGGTGGCAAGGTAACCGCTGTAACCACCCATCGTCTCCACTACAAACACGCGTCGCTTGGTACCCTGCGCCGATTGGCGGATCCTGTCGCAAATCTGAGAGAAAACAGGCACAACGTTTGAAACATGGATAGAACGAGAAATTAGGCGCTTTGACGTTTATACATACGAATAAGAATGGTCTGGTGCCAATGTGTACGATATTACCAAGATTATGTAAGGCCATTCAAAATCTTGCGTGACCGAAGAAACTCGCCATTAAATAGGACAGAATATTGCTCAGAAACTGACACGTCAGTAATTACTTAAATTTCAAATCACGAAAAATAACTCTGTTGAAAAAAACAGTTGGGGAGTTGGCTGCACTTCCTTAGCCGTAGTCTCAGTAGTTGAAGGAAATGAGATAATCCCACTTAAGATTAGTGCCGTCGTACGGGAATAAACCAGTCCATTTGATAGACGGTACACATGCCTCCTCCTACGCAGCAGCCCCAACAGCCTCATCTTGATACATACGCCTTCCCAGCACAGCCGCCTCTGCAGCCTCTCCTTGGCCCACAAGCTTTACATAGAACAGCCGCCCCCGCTGCCTCACGTTGACACAAAAGCCTCCCCTGCCCAGCAGGCTCACCTCGACGATCTCGTTGAGGGCAGTATCACAGCCGAGACTGAAATCGGAGCCGGGCACGTTATTACTTATGGTGGCCGGGATGACCACCATAGGGATGCAGAACTCGGGGTACTTGCCCCTCGCTTCGTACATCTGCACCAGGCTGTGGTACGCCTCAAACCCGCCCACCAGCAACAGCGAGTGCAGTTTGAACTCGCGGAACCGAGCGGCGACCTAAGGGTAGATTTTTTTCTTTTAATACACATTGCAGCGGGAGTATTGAAGCCTTCAACTCTCAAAATAAAGGCCATAAGATTGAAGGACACTTTGTCCCGAACATGGATCTGCTGAGGTGGGACGACGACAGTACAAGTAGTTAAAAATGGT
Source organism: Gammarus roeselii (assembly GCA_016164225.1). Classification (NCBI taxonomy): domain Eukaryota; kingdom Metazoa; phylum Arthropoda; class Malacostraca; order Amphipoda; family Gammaridae; genus Gammarus; species Gammarus roeselii. The sequence continues at coordinate 11,039 of SDVV010012661.1, read as the reverse complement.
TTGATAGATTAGAGGCAGCGTAATTCTGCCACCGAACGTCAAACTAACAGCCAGTGCTGCATCAAGCTATAGAGAATTTTTAATTCGATTAGAGTGATTGTGTTTACTACTGCGTAATGTCAATGCCCTTTACGCTACGAATGTCGAAGGTATGCACGGGTGCCAGAAGAGGTACAGGAACTCCTAAGGTGATAAGGCCATACGGTTCAAACACTACCAGAGTGGCAGATATAAGAACGTTCAACCATCCCTGCACAAGTGCGTCAGGTGCCGAAGGCAATGCGCCCCATCACCTGCTGTGGGAAAAATGGAGAAGAGACAGAAAACTGGGATCTCATGCATGAGATCAAAAAGCAAGGATGGAATAAAGAAGAAGGTTGCATGAAGAACGCAACTTGGCTGTTAATAACCACTAGAAAGGAGAAAGTCCTGACCGAGCATGGAGGAAAGGTATGAATTGAACCTCCATAGTGGTGCATCTCATCCTAAAGCCTAATTCACGCCATCCATCTGGCCAAGCAATAGTCTACTTCTCCCAATTATAAGCAAGCAGTAAACCTTCACTCCTTCTCCCCACCGATCCCTCGTTAATGGGTACAATCTCCACATATCCTCCAAATGATTAGTAGTGTTATTCTTCCCTGCTCGACACCCAATGATGGATGGTACTTGTTCACATTTTCTTGATTCATAAATCAATGTGGGACTATACAAAAAAAATAATACCCCATCATCCCTATTCTGCTTCTCAAATATGAGACTTCCGCCCTCCTGCAGTTCGTTCGGTGCTAGGAGTACTTCGACTCCAACGGGCTAGAAATCACTTCCACTTTAATGAGACCTGAAGTAACACTCTCACCATTCTCTTCTTACCCCGAAGATCCTTCTCTACTCCCACCCCCCCGACTACAATGTTACCCTGCTCCTCCGTCATCCCATATGGAACCTACACACTTTCCTCCGTCTCTCTGCAGCGAAGTCAAAATTTTACAGTGCCGTCTACAGAGTATAACTTACACCAGACGTCCAACAGCGAAGTAACCCACAACCCTCTCCTAACTGACCTGGTCCAGGTTTTTCTCAGGCAGAGTACGCTTGGTGCCGAGGAAGGCCCCGCCCTGGCCGATCCATCCTGAGACCTCAGACCAGGACATCTCCTTGACCTGAGAAGGGGGGGGTAAGATGTGCAGTTAATATTAGCACCAATGAAATCGATAACTTTAGGTTGTAAAGATGCTTGATTATGCTTTTTTGTAGCATTTGCTCACATCGCACGTTCTCGCGACGGCATACGCACTTTGTCCTCAATAAGCCGGTGGCAGCTGACGTGCATTAAACTGATCTCAATGCGGCGGCCAAATCTAACATGCACTCACATTGAATAGATCATGAGGTGTAACGCAGTAAATGCAAAACACTTCTCATGATAGCAAAACATAGATATGACCGGACCATTTACACGAGAGTCATAACACAGACACAGACACTCGGCCGCGTCCCCCAGAAAGGGGGGTGGCCGACGGCAAGGCGCACCTCACACCCTTATACGCTCACACTCGCACAACTTAGCCCTTTTGTGCTAAAGGGTCTAACGGTACCCCCTCAACATACACTCTGGGTCAAGAGTGCAGTCGGAGGATCCGTTGTCAGCAGAAGGGCCCGACAGTACAAAATGGCCGGGCCCCCCCCCACCCACGACCATCCCGACAGCAAGATGCCAAGGGCGGCAAAGCACATCAGAGCAGCGTCAAAATCAACCATTCACAACCATTCTCCACTCACGCTTGTTCATTGCACGCCCTCTCGCCACCTCCACATTCGTGTCTCGCCTTCCTAACGCCTGCTTCACACCATCCATCCACCCAAATTTCGGTCTACCTCTAGGCCTGCGACCATTGGCTTCTGCATTCATCACCCTTTTCACCAATCTCCCTTCATCCATCCTCTCCATGTGCCCGAACCATCTCAAAACACGCGAATCCACTCAGTCCTCCAACTTCTTCACCATCCCTGTTCTGATTCGAACCACATCGTTGGTTGTCCGGTCTTTCAGCGTTACTCCAGTCATGCTCATCAAACATTTCATCTCGAAAACATTCGACCTTCTTCTCTCCTCTGCTCTCACCCCCCCCCCCCAAGTCTCAGCTCCGTACAGCACAGTTGGGACAACAACACTCTCATACAGCCCTCTCTTTGCTTCCATTCCCAACGTCCTACAGCTCATTACACTCTTTTATGCACCAACACTTTACATCCCTCCTTCAAACGCACTTGCATTTCAGTTTCCACTAGTTCAGTTATCTCCACATGGGAGCCCAGATACTTAAAACACTGAACTTCCTCCATGAGCTCTCTATTTAGGGTGACACTAATTTTGCTCGCATCGACAGTCCTCGAGCATCTCATTACTTTACTCTTACCCACGTTCACTCGCAGTTTCCTCCTCTCACACTCTACCAAACTCATAATACTCTACCAAACTCATAATACTCTACCAAACTCCGCAACCCTAGTCATAATACATATCCTAAAATATTCTTCCCCGTATTTTTTCAGCATGGGGAACTTGAATGTACTTATTTGTTTGAAAGAACTAGCTGCTTCAATGTGTAACCTAAATATGCACCTTATTCGATATACATAATTCTAACATTACTTGGATAGAGACTTATTTGCTTAGAATTATATTCTATACATAGGAAATACTCAGTAAACCAACAATACTTGAATCATCTCGTGAATAAAGGATTTTCATTTCATGTATTTAAATGACGCTGACGTGTACTCGCATTGCATTCAATGAGGCGGTTGAAGCTGACGTGTACTCACATTGCCCTCAATAAAACTGGTGTGTACTCACATTGCCCTCAACGAGACTCGTGTACTTACATTACCCACGAGGATGCGGCCGAAGATGACGTGCCATTATGATCGAACAGAATCAATGTCCACATTGCCCTAAATGAGGCGGTCAAAGCTGACGTGCACTCACATTGCCCTGAGGGTGTCGTGTACTCACATTGCCCTCATTAAAACTGTTGTGTACTCACATTGCCCTCAACGAGGACGTCCGCCGTCGAAGCCAACGTGCACTCACATTGCTCTCAATGAGGCTGCCGTGTACTCGCATTTTACCCTCAACGAGGTCGCCGAAGCCGACGTGCACTCACATTGCTCTCGATGAGGCTGTCGTTTACTTACATTGCCCTCAATGAGGCTTCGTATACTCACATTGCCCTCAATGAGGCTTCGTATACTCACATTGCCCTCAATGAGACCGTCGAAGCCGTCGTGTATGCCGTAGACGGTGTCGCCACGGTAGATACAATTCCTGACGAAAGACCGCACGGCGGCGTTCATGCCACAAGCCGGGGCGCCCACGTGCATCACCCCCAGGTTGTAGCCGCCCTGTAAGCAGCAGTGAGGAAGTGTTAGCTTCCTAACAGTTGCAACAGTGAATGTTAGTCGACGAATCATCTAGGTATTATCTACTCACTAGGCGCAGTATTGATGGTGATGAGCATCAATAGGATGCAATACCACGCTCTGGTAAACCTAGTTAACAACATTAACGCAGATAAGCTTTGTTCATAATTAAACTCCTGTGCTGTATGTCTATGTCTATGTGTAATTCGTCAGTAACTGACTGATTCGAGTATAAATAACGGAAATGAATGCACACTTTTGACGCTATTTTTATACGGAGGGGTATATTAGCAAAATTAAGGCAATCTTACCCTACAGATCGATCAACAGAAACTTAGCCATTGCGCATAGAAATGCAATTTAGGTTATGATCGAACAGAATCAATGTCCAAGTACTACACAATGTGGAACACACTTTCACCATGCTTCCAGTCAAATCGCTGGTATGAATTACCTTTCACCAGACTTCTAAGTGAATAGCTGGTATGAAGTACCCTTCACCATACAGCTGGTATAACATAGCAAGTGATTTACATATACCAAAATAGTTGAGAAGAGGAATGAAGTGCTGATTAATACTTTCCGTACAATAGCATGCAGCGAAACGTGAGGACTTTCGTGCAGCGAAACGTGACGACTCTCGACTCTCAATTCAAACCTACGCTTGTCAGTAGTATGATAGGATTACCTACCAACGCGAAAGCACAGGAGCGGGGCTAGGCCGAAGTGACATCCGACACAGACGGAGAAGGTGGCTGCTAACTACCATCTATAATGTGCGCCACTTAGAGCTATACCACCCGCGTGTACCACCTAACACTTTCCTCTACCGTGGGCCGACCTACGCACTCTGATGCAACAGGGCACTACACATTATTGATGAGTTATTCTTTCAACAACTGGAACTGTTGCTACGGCTACATCAACACACTGAAAGCTTACACTACAAAACATCAAATAGAAACACAAAGACGCTTCACCATTACTTTACGAATAAATCAAATGAAAAGAGTTGACCGAGACTAGAGAATAATATAAAAGAAGTGCACGATATTTAGTGAAAAGAACAGCACGTATTGTTATGAGAGGTGTGTTATCTGAAATAGAGCAATGAGCGCGCGAGCTGTGGTTCATAGTTCGTGGTTACCTCGCTAGTGTGAGGTCACGACGTGTCGGTGATCTGGTAAATTACATCAATACATTCATTACCCAACCAGTCCGCGCTAACTTGAGTGCACCGTCACTACAGGAAATGAGTGCGGGGGAGCATACGATCGCACAAAGAAAGACTAGTAAGGCATACAGCGTTGTAGCTCCTCCTGAGGTGGATGAGCTACGGCGTGTATTGTATTAACCCTCGACATATAGACAGTATATCCATTAACAATAGTGTGTAGTCATCAAAGGTGCAGTTTAGCACTCCACGGCAGGCACGAAGGACACCCTACGAAGGTTATCATGGAGTTCGAGAATGATGTGCCGAGTCTATAATGAAGACAGGGGTGGTCGAGCAGTCTCATGCACATAGTAGTTCAAAAACCCTAAACTGCTAGCGATACAAGGGACAAAATGTTTCAAATTCAACCGTAGTACGGACTCCGATTGCTGGAGGACTTAGTCTATTACACAGATAATAAAGGCATGCGGTCTATTGTACTAGACATATATATAGAGAGGGCAAACATGAGCCCTGAAGCTGCCGTCACAACATCTCCAGAAAGGTGGGGATTCTTCACATAAAAAAGATTATTGATGCCATTTGGTTGGTTACTAATTGGTATCCTGCATTATCACTGTATGTTCAAGTAAAGTTGTTTTGATGCGTAACAAGCCAGCGCGTGGACAGTTCCACATGAGGCAAATGGATACCGAGCTTCACCTGACCAGTGTGCTGCAATTGTCTATACATGCCAGACCACTTCAACCGGGAATACAAACTTCCCTCATCAGAGCAGACTAGCACGGCAGCTTCAGGGGAGCAAAATGCTTTTGTATCAGAAGACGACCAAATAAAAATACAACAATGAGAGCAGAGTACCAAATGTTCCACTGTAGAAGAAGAATAGTGTAAGAAAAAATCGAGCAAAGAAAACCTAGAAGGGAAAATATCTAACAAGGTTAAAAATCCGTCTGAATTGGATACCAGTGTTGGTAAAGGAACAGTAGCAAAAAAATAACCTAGAGTTAATCTATAACAAAGGAAAAAATCTACAACGGGAATTTAATTTGCATCAATTTTTATTACAGTATCATATCTGGAGAGCGCTTCTCAATTATTTCTTGCAATGCTAAGGTTAAATATACAGCAAAACATTAAATTTATATATTACTGAATTTTTTTCAACATAAGCCAATTTTCTTTTGGTGCTGTACAACAAAGCGCTTATCTTGCCATTATTTTAGCCGATTTGACATATTGTTATATAGATGCAGCCGCCCCCAAAAGGGCGGTGACCGATGGCACGGCGCACCTCAAACACCTTTCATGCTCTCACTCAAATACCAAAATATAGCTCATAAGCGCTAAAAGGTAAGACCAGGACCCCGCTGAACACACTTCGGTGTCAGGAGTCAGGTCAGAGATCCGTGTCAGCAGCAGCGCCTGACGGTTTTCGCTGGTGCACCCCTGCAACGTCATGATTACCGTGCCCCCAAAAATACCGTTCCTCGAAGTGACGCCAAGGGCGAGAAAGCGCATCAGGCCCGCGTAAGAACTCATCCATTCTCCACTCACACTTATCCATTGCACGCTCTCTTGCCACCTCCAGACTGATGTCTCCCATCCCTAAAGCCAGCTGCGTCATCTATACACCCAAGCGTCATCTATACACCCAAGCTTTGGTCTCCCTATAGGGCTGCGTCTCACACCAGCGGTGTCAACACCATCTAAAAAAAATCCCATTATGCATGCTAAAAATGGGTCGCCATCCCCATTCTGATTTTAAAAAGTCATAATTTATCCTATTCTTCACGGTTAATCCGACCATGTCTCTCAAACACCCAATCTCAAAAACATTCAACCTTCTTCTCTCTTCCGCCCTCATCCTCACGTCTTAGCCCTGTAGAGCACAGTTGGGCAACTACCTTCTCATACAACTCTCCATTTGCGCAAATATTCGAACCCACTTTGTTTTACTTTCTAACCGAGGTTAATTATGATTATTTTCCAACCTGCTTAGTCTGATTTATCAGAAGTTAATGTGATTAATTCAATCCCCTTCGTCGGCAGTCCCCTATCGTGTTACGGTTAGTTCGATAACACGAAGGTTACTGATTTATATTCCAGCCGGGCTCGTTAGAATTAACAGAGCCTAATGGAATAGGTTTCTATCCCAGGTACCCCTATTCTTAACTAAGGCTAGAATCATTACTTTTCAACACGCTTAGTTCAATGTAACCACGGTAATGTTTCTTGACCAACACACTCGGCCCGCCTCAACCTATGGTAAGTTGGAAAAGAGCGCCCCAGAACAATATTGTTAGTAGAGGAAAGGTCACATTGAGATTTCTATATTTGAATGGACATGATGACATTGGCAAAAAATAACAGTGGATATTATATAAAGAAAACATCAATTCAAAATAAAGCAGTATTAAATACCTGCTCGAAAGTTTGTGGACACTCGTCGAGCAAAAGTAAAACGCAGGCAACAGGTATACTCACCATTAGCCCGAGCCCATCTTTATTGCAGAGAGTGTTTTGCTGCAGGGCGAGCGAAACAGACATACACAGGTAAAGGGTTAGTGACGAGCATCAGGCAGAACATATCAAGATAAAATTAGAGTGACAGGGTTTACTTCTGTTCGGAGTCAATGTCCTTCATTTACTCCTGCTTGGAGTCAATTTCCTTAACGTTGCGTATGTCAAATATGTGGCCACAGGAGGTACAGTAATTCCTATGGTGCTGAGGCCATATGGTTCAGCATTCCCCGGGTGGAGGCAAGAAGCGCCAGCGCTCAATCTGCCATGCTCCAAAGTCCCATTGATTAGAAGTCATCTTCAGCGGGGGGAGTGAGGCAATGCATCCCAACACCTTTTGAGAGGAAGATTAAGGAAAGACAAGAAACGGGGATCCCATGCATGCGATCATTGAACAGTGTAAGGAATCTCACGCATGAGAACAGCAAGAATGGAAAGAAAAAGAAGGAGTAGTAGAAAAGGTTGCTTCAAAGACAGAACGCGACTTGGCTGTTATTATAAGCCACCCCAACGGGGAACACTAGAACCGGTGTGCAAAGACTGTTGGGATAGTGGTCAAAAAGGAGATAGAGATAAGTTAAAGAAAATGTGAACTAAAACTAAGAATCAAATGAGGTGAATTCAGGAAGAGGAGAATAGAGATATCTAAGGGTGGAGAAGAAGGAGTCTGAAAATGAATAAGGGAGCACTCCGAGCGGCCCGCAAACCTGAGATGCCTAGATAGAGAGGCGGGGCAGAACACACTGAGTATGTGGCATAAAACGTACAGCGCGCGCGTCGATGCTGTCCGGGACGTCCAATATGAACTCTGACGTCACGGACTGGAACAGGCTTGGGATCTTAGAAGCATGGACCAGATCATGTTTGTGCTATTTCACGAAGTCACCAGAACAGACTTGGGACCTTTTAAGAATTGCAATCGGGCAACTTGACGACTATTAGTAAATGTTTCAATACAAGTTTGGTTCATTAGGCTATTGAGGAAGAGTTTTAGCGCAGCAGAGTCAGTGTCCTTTGTGCGCGTAACACAAATTCAAGTTCACTGTACCGTGAGGGCTTAGGAGAGTATTTGAGTGTCCAGGCCCGCATGTTAACAACGGCATATGCCAGTGAACGGCTTCAGAATGGAAGAAGGACGAAGAGCACATCACGTGGCAGCCCAGCAATGCTCATCTCGGGTCACGCACACGGGGAGATCAGTGCGCTTACACGACCGCTTATCAGACAGGCTCGTGGAACAATACTTTGCATCGATCACGAGCACAATGAATACAACAAAATGGGCCTCATAGTATGGTGACTGATGTCTTCAAATGGTGGATGGGGAAAAAATCGGGAGAAAAGTGATGCGGTTCGACAATAAATTGTGTAATTTTTTTTTTGGTTAAAATAACCTAACAAAGAACAAATTTGAAAAGTTTCATCCAGTAATTGAGGTGACGCCTTTTCCAGCTGCAACCGAAACTTGACAGACAATTCAGCCTATTCGACCTAGCTTGGGTCAAAAAACTGTTGTTTTCTAACACTTGAGGGACAATTCTTCAATCTGGCTTAGCTTGGGGAAGTCTTCCTGGAGTAGGTGAGGAAACTTGAGCTAGATAAGTTACAGGCTCCCTGGCTGCTTTACCAGTAAAACATACGAGTGGCCTCAACCAGAGTGCTTGACATTAGAGTTATCCTTAACCCGGAGTATCTCAAATTCATCAAAACGACTCAATGGACATGGGAGAGACGCGAGTAAAACAATTATCATTCTGTACAGCATTTAGATAACGAATGTTAGGGAGCGGTTTATAGTAAAACACAGAAATATACATTGCTACTTTACTTACCCACTAACCTAACGTAGCTCAGAATTTCAGAGACTTTCCATTTTGAAGACCCTATCATCCTATAGCTGCAGTGTGCATTGTTGTTAATTGACCGTTAGGCCTATTACAGAGCATGATTGTATCAAGAGATGCTTGTGATAAGGGGCTGTACTTGAGAATTGGAGAGCTGTAACTGCTACTCTCTCAACAGTGAAGGGGACGGCATAATCGGACATGGGACTGCGATCTGGCGAATTCTCGAGCTGTCTAGACGCGAGGAAGACTAACTCATCAGATGGTGTCGAATAAATCATTTGCCTACACATCAACCATTTCTTGTCACGTCAAGAATTGAACTACACACCACTATGCTACCAATACACTTACTTGCAACTCTCAAGCTACATTTCAACAAACAATGTTAGTAGCAGGAAGAAGTGGAAGACAATATTAACGCTAAGCAACAGCACAAGTTAGACTCGTTACCGGTGCCATTGACCTACCAACAGCGTAAAATACAATGACATGAAGCAGCCGTGACATCATCACAGTTAGACAAGAGGTTTCATCATCCGAATAATCCCATGACCGCGATAAAAGATTTCGAATACAGTAGAACAGAAACTGTTTCCAATGAGCGCCAATTATCCTGATTTAGCAGCAGCTGATTCAGACTCTTTCTGCTGTAATAAGCCATCAATTATGTTGATGCGTCTATTGCGCAGCTGTTAGTAATGGGGAACAGCAGAGATGTGCAAATTAATGGTCACATAACCATAAAAAGATAATCAGTAATAAGATGCCACACCCTCACACACGGTACGGCGCATTTAACATGCTCCTGCCTATTGACAGGATTGCCAACAGACAAGGTATAGCAAGTATACTTCACATTGGCTAATTCACATACGAGTGGGTTAGCAATGCGCCGCATGGTGGGCACGTTGTCTGTAGAAGTTTCAACTACGAGGTTCAACTAGAAAACAAACTTCTAGACTACACGTAAAGGCACAAACGTTGATGCATTTCCTTGCTTTCGTTAATACGCATACCATCAGTAATGTTCGTCAATAAATAAGATTGAAAGCTTCGTCGTCTTTAGAACCAAGTGGAAGGGAACCGCTTGTTGTCGGCAGGACCAAACAAGCTCCACGAGCGGAGCGGGGCGGGGCATCTCAGCACTGAACAGTTTTAGGAAGCTACCTGTTATACAGAAATGCTTCACATATTGACTTCTTCGAGCTATAATGTCTACCTTTTACACAGCAAGAAAGAGGGAGTGCGGAGCAGACCTAAGATGGACGTGCTAATTCCAAGACGTATTGGAAAGCGTTTAGTTCCACATGCACGTTACTTCGTCCCGCCTCATCACCTCCTTATTTAGGGGCTACTCACACGTTAAGCAATACCAAACCACAATGGGGATGAGTGACCGGCGGTGGAAAGAGATGACGAATACCAATGTTCTGAAGTCAACTTACTTCGGTGCATCGGTGAAAGTTATAAGCTACTTATAATCGGCATATATCTCATTGGTGGTGCCACAGTAACTGCTGATGCTGTACAGTACAAAGAATCTCGGAGGGTTTAGGGACACTGGCTTAGCAGCACCACAACACTGACACAGGAATTTATCGCACATATATAGTGCAGTGTTAAGTAAAGGACACATACGCCGTTAATACACGAGCAGACAAGGTAAATAAAGGAGTCAAGTAGGCGTTGCCCTGACCCGCGTGTTAGTGGATCAAACACCTACACATATTTAGCATTGGTGGTTAAAAACAGGTAAGGAGACCGGGGAGTGATCAAAGCAGGCATTGAAACGCATAGCGTTGGGATGTGTTGCACAGCAATCTCAGGTCTGTATATGTACCCCAAGCTAACTAAAAAATCAAAGAAGCATCATGCGGGAAAGCTGTGAAAAAACAAGACTCTGTACCTTTTCCTCTGATGTCTGAATGGCAAAAAGTCAGGAGGATGAAGGGCGAGAGTGTCAGAGCCAATTCACATCGCAATTGAAATGTGTATATATATGTATGTGTGTATATACATATACACAGGTGTGTGTGTGTGTGTGTGTGTGTGTGTGTGTGTGTGTG
>SDVV010012660.1:0-15381 GCA_016164225.1 Gammarus roeselii | reverse complement strand
TCATTCATGTCCCAACAGAGGCCTCATTCAATAAATTAGTGTACAAAAATGTGAAATTATGTGCTACCGAATTAACGTATTCTTTACCTCGCTCCTTCTCTTCATTCTCAGGGTTCCGCATGAATGCCTCGTCTTGGCCTATGTTTTTACTGAAAACTCTCAATAACGCGGAGGTGTCGCCGCCCCACATTTTCATGGACGAGCCCAACACTCCGTCACGCAACTACTTTGAAGCCGGAATGAAACTGGAAGCCGTTGACAAAAAGAACCCTCAGCTCATCTGCGCTGCCACCGTCGGTGTGTTCTCGTCGATCTAAAGCTTTCTACTTGAAGAACACCTAAATGTTGTGATACTCTAGAGGGGGCCTGTGCAGGCATCACCGCGGGCGCATCTCGTTTCTCGTACAGCCAGTCTCATAACGTCTTCCCAGAATTGCAATCCATTACAGTGTCTGAACACCCAATGCTTACATGCTTAACTACGAAGAAAGCAGTAAGCTGACTGACGAGAAAGCTGGCATGTCGCTGTAATGCCTACAAGGATGACGAGGTGTACCGCGACCTTCATAGTCACAAACTTGCATGCCACTAAAACTAAGCCCATCCTTACACAAGTATTACCGAACCTTATTCAAGAAGAACGATGACTTGTAAAAATTAAGCCCCACCTTTTATGTTTTCAAATTAGGGTATATTTGAAATTTGAGCCATCTTCAACTCTCATGTAGATTGTGTTGAATGTAAAGTTAAGATGAACTATTGAAGATCAGTATATATATGCTGATCAAATTTGAGCCATCTTCAACTCTCATGTAGATTGTGTTGAATGTAAAGTTAAGATGAACTATTGAAGATCAGTATATATATGCTGATCAAATTTGAGCCATCTTCAACTCTCATGTAGATTGTGTTGAATGTAAAGTTAAGATGAACTATTGAAGATCAGTATATATATGCTGATCAAATTTGAGCCATCTTCAACTCTCATGTAGATTGTGTTGAATGTAAAGTTAAGATGAACTATTGAAGATCAGTATATATATGCTGATCAAATTTGAGCCATCTTCAACTCTCATGTAGATTGTGTTGAATGTAAAGTTAAGATGAACTATTGAAGATCAGTATATATATGCTGATCAAATTTGAGCCATCTTCAACTCTCATGTAGATTGTGTTGAATGTAAAGTTAAGATGAACTATTGAAGATCAGTATATATATGCTGATCAAATTTGAGCCATCTTCAACTCTCATGTAGATTGTGTTGAATGTAAAGTTAAGATGAACTATTGAAGATCAGTATATATATGCTGATCAAATTTATTGAACAAGGTTTCTTAAACGAAATGTCCATCACATGTCCGTTTCAATGCCATGAGTTCAAAACGCATCTCTTTTTCAAACCTCTCGTTAGATTCAACTTGACCTCTACTCACATTTTAAGGTAATTCATTATTGGTTTTCTATTTGTTGTATTGGAGTTCAAATCGCGTGGCTAAGGGTTTAGCGTATCAGAGTGCAGTATTAGCCTTTGGTGCTGCATGTCGCGAGTTTGAGCCTCGGCATGGACACAACGGTCTTGTGGCGGGAAGATTGAGTGCCTCCCTCCTCTGTCAGCCTAACTTAGCCACCATCCTAACTAGTGGGAAACGGCATGTTGTATTTTATAAACCGTTGTAATTTTGTGTCATTGCTCTTGTGTATGAAAGAAAATTGGTAAAAAATCTATTTTCATGTGACACAATTTGGATAGAACTGAAATGCATGAATTAAATTTAGTCCGAACAGTATAGCTCGTCCTTTCAAGGTCTGGCCGCCAATGTTGAGATACTAAACACAATCTTCTGTTGGTAAGCTTTCTGCAAGGTTAATATATCCTGCACCAGCAATGACCAGCTATGAGTGTATGACTGACCAGCTATTATTCTACTTTTGAGCCTTGAGCTATAATTGTTTCAGAGCGCATTATCGATATGAAAGTAAAATACAGCTGTATTTCCTGTGCTGTTCGCCATTGATTCTTCTAAGAAAGCAAATGCAGCGTCATATAGAAAACCAGGACGTCAACAGTGGTTTGGATTCTCAAGTTGTGTTCGTTGTTGTTAAATGTTTTTTCCCCGAAGGAAAAACAGCTTGTCTTTTTCAGGTTTCAATCCTACTCTACCGTCACATAGTGTGGTTTGTGCAGGGGCCGTGGACGGAGACATGATTCACGTGACCTTCGACGGGTGGCGCGGGGCTTTCGACTACTGGTGCCGCTACGACTCTCGTGACATTTTCCCTCCGGGCTGGTGCGCCATGTCGGGCCACCCGCTCCAACCGCCCGGACAGATGTGTAAGTATGTAGGTCATGCGTACTCTGCAAGACTGATCATGATGATTGCTCCAGTTATTGCTTACCTATTGCTTTCTCCATCCCGGAGAACCAGTTTTCGCTAAATTTTGAATATTTTTTATTTCCCTATAAATTGTTGTGACGAGCATGCCGTGACGAAGTAGTCCCAGAGACGGACGATGACTTGATGCAGCACTGACTGCTGGTTTGACGTTCGGTGCCAGAAGGACACAGACTCCAGTTCATGGGAATTTGTGTTTTAACGCTCTCGTGCCAACAAATAACTGATCTTTTCAGAAAACCCATAGATACCACAGGCTGGTCCCTAGTTTGTGCTGGGACCTAGCACCGCACGTTTGTTTTGCTTGCAAAATGTTCAATTAACGTTAACGTTAGAAGCGGTAAAGCTAGTCAAGAGGCCTTTAAGAGTGAGCCCCCTGGCGTGAATCTGGGGCCAATGGGGGGAAGCTCCGGTGGAAATGGGGCTCAAATCAAACCAATGGGGGGAAGAAGGAAGCCCTCACCCGAGAGAGACCAAAACCTCCTCCAGAGTGACGAAATCAAGATTCCAACGGCCAAGAACACCAGCCTCTCCAAGATGACCAGCGCCACCTCAGTTGAAGATGACCGGAGACGACCGCATCGACGAGTTGACCAGGTAATCAGGAATCTACTAGGCCAAACGACCGGCCTCTCTGAGCAGGAAGCAGAAGTTTTCGCCGCAGAACCTAGCTCAACTGACGACCGTCTAACGAGGCTCGAGGGTCATATCAAGGCCATTTTTCTCCATATCCACGAACTCTTGAAGAACCAACAAACTAAAGAACCCAAAACTTACACAAGTACCTCTACGTCCGACGACAACTTCTACGACTCTCCACCCTATAAAAACCCCAGTCAAGCTCAGAGGGCTGCAAGAAGAAAGCAATACACGCCATTTAATGAACACAATTTTTCAACAATAGTCATACCTTTCCCGAACACCTGAAGATCACGTTCGACTCCTAAGACAGACCGGATATTTGTCCATACACTCAATAAAAAGAGCTAGCTCAGTCACTGGCCGCCCAGTCCTGAGCGGCGCCACCAGGGGCGACGTAGGCTTTACCATCAGAGTAGACTCAAAACTTCAAAGTGACACAATTCTCTCCAAAACTAGATTCTATAAAAAGGCATGCAAAACAGTGCCACACCCGACTTTCTCTACAAGCTCAGGTTTGATCTACGTTGAAGATATCCTGAAAGAGGAAATCGAGGAGTACATCACTGGACTCGTTCAATACGAAGACAGCGTTATCAAAGCGAAAATTCGCACCAAAGATCACACCAAGAAGAGAGACCACCACAGTCCTAATACTAAAATTCAACTGCCCTACTCCACCTACAACAAACCTTTCTTCCTCCACAAACTTCAGTGCGCAGTAGACCATACACGTGAAACTTCACCACGGCCAAACCGGGTGCACATCAACATGATCAAGAATCTCCCAGATGGCGCCCGTGAGCACTTATTAAAATTGTTCATCAATCTGTATTCAAACTCAATTTTTCCCGATCAATGGCGGAAATCTGTAATTATCCCATTATCCGAACCTGGTAAATTCTACGGTGACTCACATAACTATCGCCTCATCGCTCTTACCAGTGTGCACTGCAAGACCATGGAAAGAATGATAGACACGCGCCTTGTCGACTACCTTGATATGCATGCAGGCCTGAACAGCATCCAGTGGGGCGGCCGCAATTGCCACTCTACGACGGACTACCTTTCAAGACTGGAATTTGACATACCACAGGCATTTGTCCGGGGGGAACACGTGGTTTTCATATTTCTCGACGTGGAAAAAGCATACGATACTACCGATACAGACACTAGGCCGCAATCCCCAGAAAGGGGGGTGGCCGACGGCAAGGCGCACCTCACACCCTCATACGCTCACACTCACACAACTTAGTCCTTTTGTGCTAAAGGGTCCGTCCGGTACTCCCTCAACATACACTATGGGTCACGAGTGCAGTCCGAGGATCCGTCGTCAGCAGCAGGGCCCGACAGTATTCACTAGTTAACCCCCGCCGCGTCATAATGTCCGGCCCCCCCCCACCCCACCCACGACCATCCCGACAGCGGGGTGCCCAGGGCGGGAAAGCACATCAGGGCAGCGTCAAAATCAACCATTCTCCACTCACGCCTGTTTATTGCACGCTCTCTCGCCACCTCCACATTCATGTCTCTCCTTCCCAACGCCTGCTTCACACCATCCATCCACCCAAACTTCGGACTACCTCTAGGCCTGCAACCACTCGCCTCAGCATTCATCACCCTTTTCACCAATCTCCCTTCATCCATCCTCTCCATGTGCCCGAACCACCTCAGAACACGCGGATCCACTCTGTCCTCCAACTTCTTCACCATCCCTGTTCTGTTTCGAACCACGTCGTTGGTGATCCGGTCTCTCAGCGTTACTCCAGCCATGCTCCTCAAACATTTCATCTCGAAAACATTCAAACTTATTTTCTCCTTTGCTCTAACCCTCCAAGCCTCAGCTCCGTAGAGCACAGTTAGGACAACAACACCCTCATACAGCCCTCTCTTTGCTTCCATCCCCAACGTCCTACAGCTCATTACACTCTTCAGTGCACCAAACACTTTACATCCCTCCTTCACTCACGCCTTCACTTCAGTTTCCACTAGTTCAGTCTTCTCCACATGGGCGCCCAGATACTTGAAGCACTGAACTTCCTCCATGAGCTCTCCATTTAGGGTGACACTATTTTGCTCGCATCGACATTCCTCGAGCATCTCATTACTTCACTCTTGCCGACGTTCACTCGAAGCTTCCTCCTCTCACATATTCTACCAAACTCAGACACTAGCCTACATAGCTTCTCCTCCAAATCCGCAACCAGGGCCGTATCGTCAGCAAATAGCAACTGGCTCAACTGCCAACTCCACCCATTCGCTTCCAACTGTTCCAAGCCACGACCCAGCACACTCGCGTTCACCTCCCTGACCACTCCATCCATATAGAGGTTGAACAGCCAGGGAGACATCACGCAGCCTCGTCTCAGTCCCACTTTCACTGTGAACCAATCTCTCACCTCGCTCCCCACTCTGACACATGCTCGGCTGTCAACATGGAAACTCTGCACCGCTTTCAACAGATTTCTGCCCACTCCATGCAAACGCAACACCCTCCACAGCGCTTTCCTGTCAATCCTGTCGTATGCCTGTTTCATATCCATGAAGACCCAGAACACATCCTTTCCTTTGGCAAGGTACTTCTCATAGACCTGTCTCACTGCATAAATCTGATCGGTACACCCTCTACCACCCCTAAAGCCACACTGTTCCTTTCCAATTGCGCAGTCCGTACAGTCTTAAATTTCTGATCACGATACTTCCAGGAAATATGACATCATACGATACTAAATATGTCATCATACGATACTACCTGGAAATATGACATCATGAAGGATCTCCCCCGCAAAGGGCTGAGAGGCCACTTACCACGTTACATCCACCAATTCTTGCAAAATCGCACCTTCAGATTTAAAGTCGGCGACACCCTGTCACCATCCTATCCGCAAGGAAGGGTCCTCAATATCATTCTTTTTATACTCAAAATCGACCAGATAGCTGACTTTCTCCCGCGTAACGGAAGATTGCTTTCATCACTATACGTGGTCGACTTGCAAATGAGCCACAGGCACCCTAGCCTCTTGACAATTCAACAGGAACTCCAGAAATGTTTAAACCTAGTCGGGAACTGGGCCTCCTTGAACGGATTCCGATTCTCGCCCTCCAAAACGATAGGCATGCACTCTACTCTTGTGCCCGGCTTACACCTAGAACAAGCCCTAACGCTGAACAACACTCCGCTAGTATACGAGGAATCAATAAAATTCTTCTGTCATGTGTTTGACTCTAAACTCGCATGACGACCTCAAATTACAGCCCTGGAGACTCGCTGCAAAAAGGCAACCGGACTTATCCTCTCTGTAACATCCTTGAAATTTGGAGCCGATATGGACACCGGCATGACGGTTTTCAGAACAATAATACGTTCGCGCATTGACTATGGAGCAATTGTTTACGGTTCAGCAGTCAAAACCACACCTGAACCTCTCCATCATCGTAAATAACGCCCTGCGCATCACAACCTGTGCGTTCTGTTCCACACCCTTCGAATCCCTGAACGTGCTTGCTAACGAGCTTCCACTTCCGCTCCGAAGAGACAAACTCTCACTACAGTACTATTTCAAGACAAGGAGCTACATCAATAGCCCAGCACTCGGTGACGTCGCCAACATTCTCGATAAACGCCTCTTTGCGGCTAAGAAGAACAGATGCCCACCCTTTTTTTTACGTGTGGACAACTTACTGACCTCGCTGAAATCAGTCGAGTCAAGCCAAGCTTCCAAAAGCAGTCAAACCTTCATTCTCCTATCTAATTCTTCAAATCAACACACCAACGTGGATGATCAGCTCACCGTTGGTCAACCGAGAATTGCAAACATACCCCAAAGCAACAACCTCAACCAACACGTACCGCCGAGAATTCTCGCGACTACTTGATGAACAGTACCCTGAGCACCGCCATTTATACACTGACGGCTCCAAAACATCGTATGGAGTGGGAGCTGCCGCCGTAGGCAAAAGAACCTCGCGTTTGGCCACCCTACCCTAAGCGGCCTCTGCATTTTCTGCAGAGCTGCAAGCATTCGAATCGGTTATCTCCATTACAAAAAGTGACCGCCTCCCCAAATATGTTGTATTTTCAGACAGTCTGAGTGTTCTCTCCCAGCTGAAAATTCTGCACTTTGATCACCCTGCCCTTAGAAAAATGCAACACAACCTATTCACGACGGTCGAGGCGGGCCAAGCGGTCGAGTTCTGCTGGATCCCTGGACACGTGAGAATGAGAGGAAACGAGCGTGCAGATTCCCTAGCTAAACGGGCCTCTACCTAGCAAGAACAATCCATCTCCATACATCACTAAGACTGGTTCCCAGTCATCAACTCGCCTATAACATCACGATGGAACGACTCCTGGCAACGGAGTGGACACAAGATGCTTGCAGTTAAACCATCCGTGGGAGAGTGGGACGCCAGGTTTTCTATTATGGGAGACCAAGTGTTCATTAACAGGCTATGCACGGCACACAGGTGGATAACCCACAATAACCTAATGGTCGTAGACATGGAACCGGACGCACCACCAGCCTCTGTTGCCACCAAGTGGCAATCAGTGTGAAACACCCACCTATGGATCGTGATGCACTCGTAGCAGCACGACAAGCCTTCTTGAGCCCCCCGTGCAACCTACAACGCCTGCTCACAGGAACAGAACACGCAAAAAAAAAACATTGATCGCTTTCGGAAAACACGCTGGACTATATGAAGTCTTATGAAACTAACGAGGTTTGAATCATCGTTGGTCCTAAACTCTCCGTTCTCCCTTCGTATTAATTGGGAATTTAACTTGACTTCGTGCACGAAGCTGTACAGAATCAACGGATCATGGTGCCCTACGGGGGAGCACTAAGAGACTACGCGTTGGAGCTCCGGTGGAAAACAAAAGAAACTTACTTCTACTACTATTCCAGTTCACTAGAAAACCTTGGCCCTCTAATCTAATCCTTGCTGAAGCTTCGCGCCAGAAGGAGGACATTTGACTCGAATTTACCCGATAGAAATCCTGGTCACTGTAATTCAATAATGTGTTAGCGATTGTCACCAGGGCCATTGAGACTAAATGTATATTAATGGTGTTGTCATCTTGCTATGCTCTCTTCGTCGGTCTCTTTCGATACTTCTGTCAATGAGTCTGTTCTGATCTGATTGAAGGTGAGGGAGGAGTTGTCATCTTGCAATGCTCTCTTCGGCGGTTTCTTACTAAACTTCCGCCCGCCCTAGGCATCTGTTCGGTTCACGGGCCGCATGGAGTCACGGTCCAACTGTGGGGGTGATCAACCTTATTTTTCTTCAGACTCTCCTCTTCTTCACCTATCACTATCTTATTTTCTCCACCTTCCTGATTAGCTCGACTTTTATTTACCTCATTTGTATCTTATGGGTAGTTCAAATTTCTTTTCAGTTATCTCAGACTCCTTAACAACTCGCCCGATAGTCGTTGCACACACGCACAGACACACACGCACAGATATGCACGCAGACACCCACATACCGGTCCTAACTATTCTCCTTTTGGGTGGCTATTAACAGTCATACTGCGATCTTATTTATGCAACTTCCACTCTTGCTGTTCTCATGCATGAAACTCCCTTCACCTAGTGTGATTCTCTCGGACGCATGAGATCCACGTTTTCTATCTCCTCCATTTTCCCCCTCAGCAGGTGTTTGTGCGCGTAGGCCCGACACCTTAAGGACTACTGCGAATCCGTGAGGCTCTGACGCAGGGTAGAGAGATGGTTCGGGCACATGGTGAAAATGGATGAAGGGAAATTGGTGAAAAAAGTGTTGAAGCCAGAGGCGATTGGACGTAAGCCTAGAGGGAGACCGAAGTTTGGGTGGATGGAAGGTGTGAAGCAGGCGTTAAGAAGAAGACTTGAGTGTAGAGGTAGCAAGAGGGCTTGCACTGGATGGACGTGAGTGGAGAATGATAGTGAATGGATGAGTTTTGATGCTGCCCTGATGTGCTTTTCCGTCCTAGGCATATCGTTGAGAGACGGGATGGTCGTTGGCGGGGGTGGGGCCCGGTCATCATGGCGCGGCAGGGGTAAACCATTCATGCTGTTGGGCCCTGCTGCCGACACTGACCTCGAACCGCACTCATGACCCGGAGGGTGTGTTGCGAGGT
Organism: Gammarus roeselii; assembly: GCA_016164225.1. Classification (NCBI taxonomy): domain Eukaryota; kingdom Metazoa; phylum Arthropoda; class Malacostraca; order Amphipoda; family Gammaridae; genus Gammarus; species Gammarus roeselii. The sequence goes on along the minus strand of SDVV010012660.1, from coordinate 6,227 downwards.
ATCCGGCTGGACCCTTTTGCGCAAAAGAGCTAAGGTGTGCGAGAGTGAGGTGCGCCTTACCGTCGACCGCCCTCCTTCCTGGGGGATTTCGGCCTAGTGTCTGTATCTGTATCCATGAAAAACAAAGAGTGTATTTGTTATGGCTCTGGTGTATTTGACGTGTTGGTGGGCCTGAGGCCAGAGCAGCGCACAGGGTGCGTCCACCTCAGAGACGGCGCACATGGTGCAATCCCCAGCGGCGAGGATATGAAACAGGGTGGGTTGAGGGACTCGCTGGGGCCGAAGCCTCAGACGCCGCCTCTGCAGGCAAGACATCTTGATGGAGCTGGTCCGCCTGACTCGTGTAGGCCCCCTCGTGGGCGGCTACCATAGACGTTCGCCGCGTTAAGTACCTTGACTTTGCGCAGTAGTAAACCTAACTCAAACATTATAAGAAGAAAACAAAACTTACTTGCTGCAGCACTGTTTGCTGGTTTGACATTCGTTGCCAGAAAGACGGTGGCTCCAGCGCGCTAGGAAGCCTCTTCACTCTAATCTAATCTTCCACACTTTCGTCCATGGGGTCTGATCTGGTTTGAGGTGAGGGAGTAGTAGTCATCTTGCGATTTTCTCTTCGTCGGTTTCCTTCCACACTTCCGTCAATGGGGGCTGTTCTGATCGGGTTTAAAGTGAGGTAGTAGTAGTCATCTTGTGATCCTATCTTCGTCGGTTTCTTTCCATACTTCCGTCCATGAGGGCTGTTCTGATCTGGTTTAAGGTGAGGGAGTAGTAGTCATCTTGCGATTCTCTCTTCGTCGGTTTCTTTCCATACTTCCGTCCATGGGGGCTGTTCTGGTCTGGTTTAAGGGGAGGAAAAGTCGTCATCTTGCGATGCTCTCATAGTCCAGAAGTTCTTTGCGTAACGCTGGTTGATGTCTACACATCATAATTGTTTGTTGAAATTGTTGTTTGACAGGTTCTTTTGCAGTCCATGAGGTAATTATCTCTGGTTAGGTTGGCACTGCTTTCAATCAACCTCGTGTTGACGATTGCATGTAAGGATAGAAGTTCTTCTGCGGTTTGTTTTGCATAATCCGTGATGTGCCAGTTTCTACGTCTCCAAATTTAAACATTTCATTCATATATTTTAGAACTTCATTCATTCATACATAACGAACTTGTTGAATTATGTTGAAGAACATATTTGAGAGAGGTTCCAGGACAGATACGAACTGTAGGGGTGTGCCACAGGTAGTTTGCTGCCAGATCGACGATTTATGCGAACCACAGGTAGGTATCTCCGCCTTTTCGTTTTTGTATACGGTTTTCGTTATAGAATATTATTATAATCGATTACAAGATCGATGTGACGCCATTTATTTTCTTGATAAATCATTATCATGGCAGGAATGCATTGTGTATGATAACTGTAACGGTCGCGCCGAAGAGTTACGTTATGTCGCATGCATCTAGACATATTTGCTGGCTACGTTGCGAGCATATTGTTGGAACCTTGCCTTCTCAACTTGATTTAACTTATTAGTACGTGTTTCTAACCCGCGGGACAACTGCACATGTTCTTAGCCCGTGAGGCAAACGTACGTATTATTCGGGTACGTGTGTCTAACCCGCGGGGCAAATATAGATTTTGGTTGTTAGACTTCAAAATTTGGTGAGGGACTTTTTCATGTAACTTATAACCATCAACTCGGTTTATGAGTCTTCTTTTCACAGTCCTGTCGTGATTTATGCGAGAGGCAATTGTCTAGGACGCTCAATGGCAAGCAGGTACCATCACATGCAAGAGACGCGCAACTTATGCAACCGCTTCACTGGCGTAAATGTTGTTGTGTTGAAAAAATATATTTCATTTTCCTTCTCAAGTATCTTACTGATGCTAGAAACCTTATAAACTTAGAGCATACCTCTTGACATGCAAGTTGCAGTAATTGAAGTAAGGGTAATGGTACTTAGAGGTGCCCAACTATTGCCACTGATTTTCCAGTTATGAAACATTTACCATTAAGTGCAAATTCGAAGAAGAATTGACGCTTTCTTTTTATAATATAAACAAGCCTTTCTTATTGCCATTTATTTGTAATGTGTATTTCATTAATTTCATTCACTCACTGCCCTCTTCCGTCGAAGATGCTAGTGGAAACTTGACTTAACCTAAGACTAAGCCTTCCTTTTTCCTTGGCGTTCAGGGGGCCCTCCCAACAGCCGCTACAAAGCGCGTGTGCTGAACATCCCTGCATCCATCAACTCATCCCCTACCAGGAGAGAAGCTCACACCTCCTCGTCCTCCAACAAGCCCGCCTCTGTACACGCAAAGCCTGCCTCCGTCGTTGCCAACATCACCAGCAAACTTGCGGCTGCTTCAGCAGTTACCAGTTCGGGTAGTCCTGCTACCAAACCTACAATGAACACTGGGGGTGTTAATAGCACCATTAATAACTCTGGTAAACCAAGTACAAGTCAACAGCCAGGATTTGGCGGCCAAAGTCCTATAACTCCATCACAGCATTTATCAAATAATAATCCACCTCAACAAATCAACAGCAGCAATAGTAGTGGTAGTAATGATGCCAACACCAACAAAGCTTTGCCAGTCAAACAGACAACAAACTCTGAAAATAGCAGTTCGAGTCCCATTAAAATAGATATCATCTCCAAAGAGTTCAGCCCTGATGGCTCGATTAACGAGTCAAAGAGCGAGACAGACTCCAAAGACGGAGTAGGAATGAGCGAAAACAAGAAGAGCGACTCTCCCAACTGCTCTCCAGCAAAGGCAGGCCTTAAGATCCCCTTCTCTTCCTCCAAGGATGTCTCTATTTCTGTCAAAGATCAGTACGATTTTGAGTCCGACAAAGAAGAATCTCACGAAGGAAATACTTTGCTTACTAAGCCCAAGTCTTCGTCCTTGTCGTACCCCATGAAGAACAAGCTAAGCAATACTAGTGTATCTAAAACTCCGCCCAGTTCCGTTTATGTTAATAAAAGCACTGTAAATATATCTTGTACAAGTCAATCTAGCTTCAGTGTAAAGAATACATCTTCATCCAGTCTAAACAATAATAATAACTCTAATAAAGCAGTTTCACCATCGGTAACATCTTCCCCTTCCAAGGGCAGCAACACAATCTCTATTGTTCCCATTTTTAATAGCAGCGGTAATGCAAAGAACAGAGCTGTTGGCAATAGCAGTCAGAGCAAGAAGTCTCCTTCTCTGCTCAAGTCACCACTGAACGCGGGCGGCGACGACCTCAACAATGAAGGTAGCAAAGGGAGTAGTGTTGAAGTAACGGACAGCAAAGAGTCCAATCTGGTGTCCGATACAACAGTACAAACTCCACATAAACAGTTCACGCATCAACAACATCTCTTACAACAGTCAGATCAAAAAGTTTCACAGCACTTGCAAAAAAAGTCGCTGTTGAAAGGGCCGCAACAACAGATAGTTGCCCAACCACATCAGTCACCCAAGCAGTCCCAGCAGGCGTGTGCAACAAACCTTAAACAACAGACCAATTTACCGCCCCAGCTGCAAGACAGTACAAAGAAGCAAACACAACACCCGTCGTTGAAGCCGAACAATAATGCCTCCCAGCAAGGCTTGACTTCAGATCATATTCAAGATCGCCCATACCAACAACAAAATCTTTCGTCATCCACTAAGTCCTACAAATCTCACATACAGCAGCAGCAGTCCCCTATGTACCCGTCCCAGTCATCCCCGTCCATCACGTCAAGCGTGTCCCCGCGCAGCTGTGTCCCCACCAGTGCAGGGACAGGCCCAAAGTCCCCAAACATCGTGGTGACAGAACCAGACACCTCTACAGTTGCCAAGCAAGCTGCGTCAGGTGAGACCAATGTTTTACGCTCATAAGAATGTATGAATGAATGTACCTCCCTCGCCTCTAGGCTTCTGTTAGGTTCGCGGGCTGCACGGAGTTGGGTCCAACCGATAGGGTAAACACGCTTATTTCCATTCAGACCCCCTTATTCTCCCCCATCCTGAATAACATTTTACTCAATGTTTACTTCTTTTCTATTTTATGTTTAGTCTAAATTGTGAAGGTAGCGAGAGAGCGGGCAATGGATAGACACGAGTGGAGAATGATTGTGAACGAATGATTTTTGACGTTAAGCAGGGAGTAGTCCCCACAGTGATGGCATCCATTAATTTGAGGTCGATCTGGAACACAGCTGATTTATTTGTCCAGTCTGTTCTTGAACCTCAAAATGTTTGCTGTAGCTCACAGTTGTGGCACCCATTTGATCTCACGTATTTCCAATGGCATTCGGTTGATTACCAGAGGTGCCCGGCACGTGAAGCTGTTGAATGAAACCGTTTGCATAGCTTTACCGCCCGTCAGTTTTGTCATTTTGGAACGACACATTCTTCCAATTCTTGCCTGGTTTCACATGATCACTTTCGATACAATTTTTTCGTTTACATTGACAGTGTTGTCTTCCAGTATTTTCCAAACGTTGATGACTATGCATTTTTCAAAACGTCCTTGGATTGAGTATAGCCTCAAGGCGTTTAATCTGTCATAATAGTCCATTTCCTTTACCTCCATAATATTAGAGGTGAAGCTTCTCTGCACTGCTTCAAGTCTATTCATATCTTCCTGCTTATGTGGGATCCAGAGAGGGGAGCAATAGTCAATGACTGGTTGGATTAGTTGTTTCCAAAGAGTCAACATTGTTCTTTTATCTCTAGCCAGAAAGGTTCTCATGGCCCAAGAACACAGTCTTCTGCCACTGGCCTCAACTTTTGCAATTTGTTCATGGAAAGAAGCATTGTTTTGCACTAGTAAGCCGAGATCACGCAGGCGTTCTTTTTCTTCTCTGTGTTATTGCTAGAATTATACGACGCTTTGGTTTTAAAGCCGGATTTTTTTTCGTATCACGGTGATTCAAATTTGGATTCGTTAAATTGCATCAGTTGGACCCATATGAGAGAAGATCGAGGTGCGCCTTGCTGTCGGCCACCCCCCTTTTCTGGGGGATTCGGCCTTGTGTCTGTATCTGTATGAAAGTGGGACTGAGACAAGCCTGTTTATTATCTAGTCTCTGGAGTGGTCATGGAAGTAAACACGAGTGTAATTTGCTTAGGTTTAGTGTTATTAGGAGCAATTGGGTGGAGATGGCAGTTGAGTCGACTGTTGTTTACGGATGATGCGGCTCTGGCGTCAGATTCGCAGAATTTGTGCCAGCGTGTGTGGGAGTTTGGTAGAGCGTGATGGGAGGAAGCTGCTGGTTACTGTGGTTTCAAGTGATGTGACGAGATGTTGAACGAATACCGATGCGATCTGAATCAGTGTTTACTTATTTGAGTTACTGGAGGAAGTTCTCATGTGCTCTCATGTGGAAAAGACTGGACTAGACTGGTGTAAACCGAGGTGATATCTAGAGTGAAGGGTGGATGCGAAGTGTTGGATGCATTGAAGGGTGTAATGAGGTGAAGGACATTCAGTGCGAAAGCAAAGAATGGGTTTGATATAGGATTAGTTGTCCTAAATGTGCTCTACGGGGTTGAGACGTGCGGTGCGAGAGCGGATGAGAAAAAGTTGAATGCTTTCGAGATGAAATATTCGCGTGGCTTTTTCGGAGTGACGCTGAGGGATCGGATCAATGATGGCGTTGTTCAAATTACAACGGTGATGGCGAGGAAGTTGTAGGACAGTAGATTCTCATGTGCCAATGTGGTATGGCCACATAGTGATGATGGATGAAGGGAGATTGATGTGAATGATGGAAGCGGATGCGTGGTCGTAGGCCTTTTCGGAAGGGACTTTGTGTCTTAACGCTCCCGTGCCACATAATAACTGTACAGGCTGGTCCCCAGTTTGTGCTGGGACCTTAAACCGCACGTTTGCTTGCATTATCTATATTAATCTAAAATAAAGTAAACTCGGTAAAGCCGGTCAAGAGGCCTCTAAAGTTAACTCCCTGGCCCCTGGCGCGAACCAGGGGGCCGATGGGGAGTTGGAAGAAACTCCATTCGGGAGGGACCAGTATCCCCTCCAGAACACCGGAGACTAAGACTACATCTGCCAAGAACATCAGCTTCGCCAAGATGACCAGCACCACCTCGGAGGACGACGACCGGAGAGACGGCCGCATCGACGAGTTGACCAAGAACGTCCAGGAAATACTAAACCTGCTGAGCCAAGCGACCGGCCTCTCTGAACAGAAAGCAGAAGTCCTCGCCGCAGAACCAAGCACAATTGACGATC
>SDVV010012659.1:0-15381 GCA_016164225.1 Gammarus roeselii | reverse complement strand
AATGGACATATCAGCGTCTCTCACTGAACTGAAGAGAGCGATAGATGCGAGGAACAATAGGTTCTAATGGACATATCAGCGTCTCTCACTGAACTGAAGAGAGCGATAGATGCCAGGAACAATAGGTTCTAATGGACATATTAGCGCCTCTCACTGAACTGAAGAGAGCGATAGATGCCAGGAACAATAGGTTCTTATGGACATATCAGCGTCTCTCACTGAACTGAAGAGAGCGATAGATGCCAGGAACAATAGGTTCTAATGGACATATCAGCGTCTCTCACTGAACTGAAGAGAGCGATAAATGCCAGGAACAATAGGTTCTAATACACATATCAGCGTCTCTCACTGAACTGAAGAGAGCGATAGATGCCAGGAACAATAGGTTCTAATGGACATATCAGCGTCTCTCACTGAACCGAAGAGAGCAATAGATGCCAGGAACAATAGGTTCTAATAGACATATCAGCGTCTCTCGGTGAACTGAAGAGAGCGATAGATGCCAGGAACAATAGGTTCTAATGAACGTATCAGCGTCTCTCACTGAACTGAAGAGAGCGATAGATGCCAGGAACAATAGGTTCGAATGGACATATCAGCGTCTCTCGGTGAACTGAAGAGAGCGATAGATGCCAGGAACAATAGGTTCTAATAGACATATCAGCGTCTCTCGTTGAACTGAAGAGAGCGATAGATGCCAGGAACAATAGGTTCTAATGGACATATTTGCGTCTCTCACTGAACTGATGAGAGCGATAGATGCCAGGAACAATAGGTTCTAATGGACTGAAATATAGTTATAGAGACTGACCAAGCTTTTATTCCTACAAATTCGACTGATTTAATACTTAATGTATATTATTTTTCGAGTCTTCTGCGAATAACAAAACCGAATAATCTGATATCCTACTCTATTTTACTTGCATAGATTTTGTTGTTCACATTATTATTGAATGTTTAAATTTAATAACACTTAGCAATGTGTTCGGTTAACTGATAGAAAGTTAATTTCCCATGTACTAAACACATAAATGTTATCAGACCCATTCATCAAACGAGTCACAGTAGTTAGTCCTCCTCGCAGTCGGTGACTCATGGGAGGATGTATTATGTAGGTACTGTATCATCAGGTCGATGTGTCATATGTCGTAGATATAGTGTATTATGTAGGTACTGTATCATCTTGTCGATGTGTCATACGTCGTAAATATAGTGTATTATGTAGGTACTGTATCATCAGGTCGATGTGTCATACGTCGTAAATATAGTATTATGTAGGTACTGTATCATCTGGTCGATGTGTCATATGTCGTAAATATAGTATATTATGTAGGTACTGTATCATCAGGTCAATGTGTCATACGTCGTAAATATAGTGTATTATGTAGGTACTGTATCATCTGGTCGATGTGTCATATGTCGTAAATATAGTGTATTATGTAGGTACTGTATCTTCAGGTCGATGTGTCATACGTCGTAAGTATAGTGTATTATGTAGGTACTGTATCTTCAGGTCGATGTGTCATACGTCGTAAATATAGTGTATTATGTAGGTACTGTATCTTCAGGTCGATGTGTCATACGTCGTAAATATAGTGTATTATGTAGGTACTGCATCATCTGGACGATGAGACCTTGACTGAAACTACGAAACCAACTTCCAGTGGTCGTGACTGCCAGTTTATGGTTTGAAGACCAGGGTCTTTACCACCCACGTTGCCCACTGTTGTACGAGCCTCTTACAACATTTAGTTAGAAGCATGCGCGTTTTTTATTGGAATGAAACTCCAAATGTTTTGTACATTTACGGTGCATAATGCATGTTGTGGTCTTATATTGAGTTGACTGCTGTTCATGTGGGCATTAATATTTGAGTACTTTATTTTTTTATTCAAGTAAGGCGGCCAACACGATCTAATTTTGGGTCAGAAAATTCTTGTTATATTTGGGCAGAGGAAAGAATAATTTTTCATCATCCCTAAATATTTCCCACCATTTGTCCATTCCAAAACTACCCCAAGTAAGAGTAAGGCCCTTTGCTTGTTTATGAAGTAGGATGCGCGGGGCAGGATTACAGGCCTTGCCCTCTCTTACTGTCATATTTCACATTCAACGCTCGCTTAGGCTCATCAGCTTAGGTTGCCACATTCATTTCCCTCACCTTCACTGCCTCACTTTCTCCTCCCACTCTTTAGATTCTCTTCCAGCTCTGCTTCGCTCCCAATCTCCCACACCAGTAGATGATCACAAATGCCTCCACCCTCCCCTATCAATACCCGAACATCAAAATAGGCTAATAGTCAGATAAATCTGGATTTATCTCGGTACAAATGTTATCTGTTGGAGTTGCCGCGACTGTATGCGTAGGTTTAATAATTTAATAAGGATTAGACAGTGAAGTGGTGTGGTACTACAGTCGGTTCACTTATAGCCGGGAACGGGAGCTGTTTAACAGGCCGGGCCTAAATTGTTCACCTTCCTGTGAACGTGCGCTTGTTTTCGACTTTTCACTCGGGGAACAGCTTATGGTCTCCTCATCCAACCCACGCTTACTAAGTTATAACACTTTTACAATTCATAAAATCACTCAATGTAATAGCCTTCTTCCCCAACCTACACTGACTAACTCATTACGCGATAAAATATGTTTGCAGAACTCATGTTTTCCGCGGATTTGTGAGAGGCGCGGCGTTTTCTTGTCACCGCCGCAATGCCATCTTTCCTTTAATGGACTCTCGAGAAGCAGGCGAGCGTGCGGAATGAAGAGCGTTTAGATGATTACTCTAAAATACAGCGCACCTGCCGGTCATGATGAAGGAATCCCAGGGCAGGTTTTGACCTGATGAGGGAGGAGAGGTGGGGACGGATGGCTTTGGGGGAGACATGTAATAGGTATTGAATCAAACAACTTAGACCATCTACACTATTCTGGTCAAAACAGTGAAATCAAAAATAGGTAGCATAGTTTACTTACGTTAACAATCAGCCACTAGCAGACGAAACAATTCGTGATATATAAAAATTGTCAATGAGTTACAGTTGAGGTGGATTGAATATAATAGTGTTGAAATTTGCTATTCAAAATGGAGTTTGTTTTTAAATGATCAATATTTGTCAATAAAGCAAACATTAAGTCTCATAGAAGTGTTGAATGTACCACGCGGGGGTCGGCATGTTTGTAAAAAACATGAAGGAACTTTATTGAAGGTATTATTTGTATGAGCATTGCAGTGATTGCTGTTAAATATTCACAAAATGTAACACCAGAAAAATGAATATTCTGCGACTCCACCAACAACCCTATTGATAGATATGCTGACACTGTTATAGTCATTAACAATAGAGTTTAGTCAACGCTTTCTGAAATTGGTTGACGGGTTAAACCCTGCTCACGTACCTCGGTGCGGATGGACGGTCTAAATCCAGCTTACGATCATAAATATTAGTGGACGGTCTGCACACAGACAACGTTCCCTGGAACAGGTGGACAGTCTGAATCCAGCTCACTTACCAAGGGAATAATGGCCTGTCAAAGCCCAGTCAACGTTCCATAAAACAGGTGCACAGTCTGAATCCAGCTCACTTTCCAAGGGAATAATGGACTGCCAAAGCCCAGTCAACTTTCCCTAGAACAGGAGGACAGTCTGAATCCAGCTCACTTTCCAGGGGAATAATGAACTGTCAAAGCCCAGTCAACGTTCCCTAGAACAGGTGCACAGTCTGAATCCCGCGCACGGGCCTATTTACTAATGGACAGTCTAAGCCCAGCTCACGTTCCTTGAACTTAGAAGACGGCCTTCTTTTGGCCTAGCATTCACATAAACCGGTGCTCGAGCTGCCTTCGGGTGATCAGTAAAAGGCTCTAATAAATGAAGAAAATTTTATCCCTCTACCATCAAGATTCAGATAAAATTATCCGCACTCTGATTCCTGGATGTTAATAACTTCTCTAATTATAATTTATTTTTTTCAGAGAATATTTAGATTTTGAATGTCTAATCAATTTGCGACAGTTTTTCTTCTTTAAAGTCGATTTTATATGCCTCCTGGAAAACAGACTGTACTACTACACAACACACGGACTCGTGCTCCGTAGGTGTCCGAATATTTTGCCCGGCTGTTCATCGTGACAATCTTTCCATATACTGAACGGTGTTGGATGTGAAAAAAATTCGTAGAACGGCAAAACAACGTTTCGAAGATATTATGTATATGACACAAATGTTCCCCAATCCTACTCGAATCTTGATACAAGTCTTAACAAGCGCAGAGTGAACAGGTTTAAAATACGTTTATGCTCGACAATCTCACGGTCGAGACTAGGGAAGGCGCTGGAACGAAATGGAAGAATTGTGGTACAGAACTCTGGCTGAACAGTTTGCAAGGAACAACAACTGTCCGAACTGAAGTAGCACCAATAAAGGACAACTGTCCGAACTGAAGTAGCACCAAAAAAGGTATCGGAAAAAATTACCGATATTTTCATACCTACCATGAAGGAATTTATGACGAATGTTATCTTAAATTGGAATGTGCGTCTAACTGTACATATGGAACATTTAGACCCCGTCTGTTCATTTCACTATGAGGTTGAAAGGCTCCTTGTATTTCTCAGCGGATGAAAGGGGCCATTATATATCAAATATTTTGAGGCAACCGCAGGACCTCTTTTTAAACACATATCCTGATAACCAACTGCCGGTCGGTACATTATTTATGGATTTATCAGTTAATTAGTCACCTGTACCAAGCCCATTACCCTCCAAATGGACCCTTAAATTAAAAAAAATGTTAAAATTATCTAATCCCACTTCTCTCAAAAATATTGACATTCGTGAACTTGTTTTGTAAACAATGTTAAAAATTAATGAAGAATATGAAATTACGCACCATTATTTCTTGGACGTTTAATTATGGAACGACAACGGCCCACAAAACATGACACTAGTATACTGATGCCCACATAACTGTGTGTATACGTGCACTGAAATATTATACGCATGGATTGCGCATAAAATTGAGACCTACATCAGCGACCTCTTGCCATTTCACTCTCGAATTGCGACAAAGTCTTTTATCAGAGAGGAATATTTGATTATAATTTATTGAAGACCCTCAGTGATTAAATTTGAATTAGTTCATTGTGAGGATAGTAATTACTGCCATGAAATTCAGGTGTTAAATATGGTTGTATCTTGTAATGTTAGCCAGAACCAAAAAAAATACCCTGAATCGATGAAACAGTCGGATATCTCTGTAACCGAAATAATTTATTGAACTGTTTCCTTATCCCAGGACGCACTTTCTACTTAATATCATGCTAAATTCAGCCAGGATTTTAAACCAAGTGCCAGTGCCAGGGAAGACACTCCCCTGGTCTTCAATGGAGGCACAGTACCTCAGGACAGAATATCTTCCCCTGGCTCTTCCTTAATAAGAGGCCGAATCTTCCCGCCGCAACCGCCCTCTGTGTTGTAATGCGACGGTGGCTATAAATGACAGGGCTCATTTATGTCGTGACGCATTATCATTTGCTGGCACCAATTGAGGTAAGAGAGCTCTGGTGATGGCATTCTGAACTCAACATTTGACGCCCATATACTATTTCAAGACAATAAACCAAATAAAGCTTTTATCGAGTGTAGGCTCTGAAAAGATGAGGTCGAAAACCGCTACTTATTCGAAATATTGCTCGGTGAGCATAGCAATATGACAAACGGAGCAGGACATTCGAGCAAATTGTGATGAAGAAAGCGTTCCACTTCAATGTTTAGTATTTGTTGTATTGCGCAGCAGATTCTACTTCGCATTTTTTCCTGGATTTATTAGGTAAACTTAACTGTTCAATTTACCTCGTCCCCTGCTGACCTAAATACAATTTTTTCACACTCTCATCAATATCTTTAAAAGCATTTATGTGATGGAGCGAATTCTGACGATGACGATGGTATGGTATGCAACTCCACAAATATGGACTTTACCCGTTATTCTTGGAACATCTTTGCATTGAAGTGGAGCGCTTTTAAGTATGCATACACATTTGACTTTTTCATCTGGGATGTGGCCATTTACATATAACCATAAATAATGCTTAGCTTCATACAATCTCATTAAGAGGATACTGAAAACAAATCTCGGAATGGAGTATTCTGGCATGGACTGTACATTGTATTTGAACATGCTGGAAAGTCGGCAGAGATACACCTTATTCACGGGCTCTTTATTTTTTCCATGGTGAATCTAAAGAGTTGGTAGGAATATTTTTCCTTATTTATTCTATGAATTTATTGTAAAATGAACGGAATTGGTTTGTTTGTAGATAAGAATGACTGCGGAATAGTTATTGGGATCTGGCCTGTTCCTTTTTTCTTATATATTTTGAAATTTTAAATGTATGTTTTCTAAATAAAATATGTCGATTTTTTTCCATAAAAATGTTGAAATTCATGTGATAAAACTTGTCTTTAGCGTTCAGTGTTCTCGAAGAATCGTGAGAATTTCTGCAAAATGTAACATTTGTAGAGACTATTATGAAACTCAATAATCATAGAAAATTTACAATGTAACACATGTACCAATTTATTTCCAGGCAGTAAGGAAACCTTTAGAGAAGGACTGAACAAATTTGAAGTTCAGAAAAATATGAAATCTAATAGACAGGTCCTCACATGATTCATGCACTATTGGTTTATTTCTGACGATCCAGAAGTATCTATATTTTGTAGAGTTAGTGTGAAGGAAATGTATTTAGGTACGTTCTAGTTTAGGATGAACGTTGCAACATGAAAAGATGATTTATAAGAAGATAAAGAAACGGGACCCTGTTAAACTGTTGCCAATGAACGTGACGTGTTTCTTCCAAACATAAACGTATATTTATAACACCTTACTTGCAATTGACTCCTAATCAATTTTTCGTGTTAGAACGTACAATCACAATCAGTACGAGTGTAAAAAGATATTTAAATAATAAGTACTGTAAATGTTGATTCTCCTCCTGGCTTTAATGCAGCGCTAGTTTCAGCTTATCACTTATCAGAGGCAGATGAGCAACAAAAAGCTAATATTTGAATACCTTTGTTTTGGCTGAATAGTTAGGAGCACAAAACTATGCAGGAATACTTGAAGACTAAATTCATCAGAAGGTGTATAATTTTAAAGTTGTTTAATTTAAGCACATATTAATTTTTCCCTTCGACGGACAGATTCATGTCAGGGGTTCTTCTCTTTTTGAAAATGAGTTACAAATCTTTCAAGTCATTTAATTTCATAAACGCACCTTGTTCTAATATAACATCATAGGTAAACAAACCTTCTTCACAACAGGACCCCATGCATTCGTTACCGACATAATATAAGTGCCTATTAAGGACCCTTTTATAAATACGCGCACCTTTACATCCAACGTCTCTCCCGCCATTAGTAGGTCGAGTTCATAGCATCCACCTTATCTCCCGTCATTAGCGGGTCGAGTTCTTAGCATCCACCTCATCTCCTGCCATTAGCGGGTCGAGCTCTTAGCATCCAACTCATCTCCCGCCCTTAGCGGGTCGAGTTCTTAGCATTCACCTCTTCTCCTGCCATTAGCGGGTCGAGCTCATAGCATCCACCTCATCTCCCGCCCTTAGTGGGTCGAGTTCATAGCATCCACCTCCTCTCCCGCCGTTAGTGGGTCGAGCTCATAGCATCGACCTCCTCTCCCGCTGTTAGTGGGTCGAGCTCATAGCATCCACCTCATTTCCCGTCATTAGCGGGTCGAGTTCTTAGCATCAACCTCCTCTCTCGTCATTAGCGGGTCGAGCTCTTAGCATCCACCTCATTTCCTCCCATTAATGGGTCGAGCTCCAAGCATCCCCCTCCTCTCCCGTCATTAGCGGGTCGAGTTCTTAGCATCCACCTCCTCTCTCGCCATTAGCGGGTCGAGCTCTTAGTATTCACCTCAACTCCCGCCATTAGAGGGTCGAGCTCTTAGCATCCACCTCATTTCCCCCCATTAGCGGGTCGAGCTCATAGCATCCACCTCATCTCCCGCCATTAGTGTGTCGAGCTCTTAACATCCACCTCCTCTCCCGCCATTAGCGGGTCGAGTTCTTAGCATCCACCTCTCCTCCCGCCGTTAGTGGATCGAGTTCTTAGCATCCACCTCCTCTCCCGTCATTAGCGGGCAAGTTCTTAGCATCCACCTCCTCTCCCGACGTACCTAATAGCGTGTCAAGCTCTTAGCATCCACCTCCTCTCTCGCCGTTATTGGGTCGAGTTCATAGCATCCACCTTCTCTCCCGCCATACCTATTAGCGTGTCGAGCTCTTATGTGTTGCAAGAATTAGCAACGCAAACTGTAGGATCATTTCACTTTGCAAAGTGTCTCCTAACCGAGCTGTTCAAATATCATAACAATTTATTTCTACTGACATCAAACAGCTTTCCAAATTGACCCATTGTTCGTGTTGCCCTCGACAGCGAGACGATTTGCCTAATGCTTCGAATGGGTGACACCATCGCACGATGTCGCGCCATTAACAGACATTGACAAGCATTAGCAATATGGTGTTATATTCCTGCAAAGTAACTCCCTGACACAACGGATTCGTCGTTTTAAAGTCCCCTATCATCTCCCTGAATGATGTCAGGAGTGCTCATGCGAGAGGGACAATAGAATGTTAATCTATATTTTCAACCAAACATATTATCGATATAATAGAATATATCGCTCTAAGAAAATATCTTACTGAAATTATTTTATGTTCGCTTTCTTTTATATCATCGTTATTGTAAGGCTCGAGCAGCTGTGACAAGTCCAAATTTATTCGACCATTACCCTGTTATGATATACGGGTATTGAGAGGGGATGTGGAGGCAAGTGTGTTCACCTACTGGTGGATGGAAGATTGGGAGTGCAGCAGATCTGGAAGAGAATTTTAAGAGTGGGAGGAGAAAGTGAGGTCGTGAAGGTGAGTGAACTTAATGTGGCAACCGAAGCTGATGAGTCTGAGCGAGCGTTGAATGTGGAATGTGACTGTGAGAGAAAGCAAGGCCTATAACAATATACAGTGGCCTTGTCCCGCCCCGTGCGTCTAAATTCATCAACTAGCCTAGGGCCTTCCTCATTCTTGGGGTACTTTTTTATGGACATGATGTGACCAAATGAAATATTTAGGAATGATGATAAATTATGCTCACATCTGCCCAAATACACTCAGAATTTAAAACATTAGTTAAGACTAGACACATGTGAATATTCAACAAAGATTTTTTCTTCGTTTTCCTTGACACGAACGTAAAGTACACACAAAAAATACAATGCGACAAATGGCAGAACATTTGATCCAAGACTCAAAACTAGATCTTATTGACTGCCTAATTTTGAAGAAAAAATAATGGCAATGGTTTAAATACTATTGACCACATGAACAGCAGTCTATTCGATATAAGACTATAAGTTCCATTTCAGTTGCATCCCAATCCAACGCGCAACGAGCAGTCCTTTTTGCTCCTCGGATCAAATAATTTATCAGCAGGAATAAATAACCACGCCGATGGCGAATGTGTAGGACATCTCAAATTTTATTTCCAAATAAAATCAAAATAAAATACATCTCTTGTTACTTCGTTGGATTATGGTTTGGAAACGCTTGTGTTTCTCGCCTAATGAAGTTGGGGTTTCGTGGAAGGTAGTGAAACATGGGTGGCAAAGTCCCTAGACTCCAATGTGTTCTTCGTCTTTCACGATGGCTGGAAGTTGGTTTTGTATTATTAGTTCACGTTACATCGTTCACAGGATGCAGTACGGATACTATGCTGTATATTTACGACGTATGAGCATCATGCATGTCATCATCCTGCCATGTGTCACCGACTACTAGGTTCAGGCAAGCTCCTGGGACTCGCTTAATGAATGGTAACACTAATGAACGTTCACTGAACTTAGTCGCACAAACTGGTTAAAGTTATTTATATGTGAAAAATGAATAACAAAATATGAATAACAAATTGATGCAAGCCAAACCCAATAGAATAGTGGATTATTCGGTTTCTGTTATAGTCCCAAAAGACTCGAAAGGGTGAAAACACAATCTGTCTCGTACATCTAAAGCTTCATTAAGTTCATTAAGAGACGCTGAAATTATGTTATGTCAAGTCCCTGCACAATACACGTTACCCTATTTTTTCTGGCATATTGACCCACCCGATATTACTGCATTGCTGGAATACAGTGAATGGTGGGAGCTCTATAATTGTTTGAATTTAGGGTACAACGCTCTTAGGGATAAAGAAGGAGCTTTAAAATCTCCCGTAGCAATCCTCAACGTGTCGAAACTTATCTCAACGTGTTGCAATTGAGAAGGCAATGATCTAAGCAATGATGCATCAGGTATAATATTATCCGTGACGTGTCGTAACGGAGTGCGCAATGCTTTGATGAACAGTTATTGAAATTCAATGCTCTGCGTAACTTGTCGCAATGTGTCGCAACATATCGTGTTTGTCTACAAAGCTATGGTAAACAACAGCCCACTACCAGTTCAATATCAGAAGCCCTGAAGGAAATCAAGCGGTGTAAGTAAATAACAATTAAAACTCTCACACATGAGGTACCAAATATTTATGAATTGGAAAGGTACACGATATTTATACCATTTCTTGAACATGCTCATGAACCATTTACCTTACGTTTTATCAAGAACTCATGGTATTAGATGAATACAGTTTTAGTGTACACAAATTCCAGATTATATTTACAGTGCGTTTAATTTTATACATGTTCATTGTAAGTCGCCAAAAAATTGTAAATAGAGTGACCCTTTAAAGATGCCCAGCTAGGGTATCCACAGAAAAATTATTGGTCTGCCTTTGAAGACCTTAGAAAATTGATTCTCCTAGATCTAAGATAGACTTCTTCTCCCGCGATACCTGATCCAGAACTGTCAATAATAAAACACAACAATACACGTAGACCAATGTTCGCTCTTCCTACGTCGCTTCGGACTTAATACAGTCATTAAGAAGAAATTCAGAAATTCGATGTTTTCACTTCCAATTTACCTGAACTTACAATCTCTGCAAGTTAAATGATTATAAAGTTTACTTTTAAATGAACTTCAGCTAAGCTAAATACACAATCTGGTTCATTAAGGTAACATTTTCTCATTTTCCCGTAGCTCCCTCGCTGTGTATTTTGCCGACCGAATTCTCCCATATGTGCCTAGCCCACCCAAACTGTCTTTTCCTTGGGGTTTCAGGAGGTCCCCATTCCGTCAGTGCTCAGAATAAAGAGTCCCATTGAGTAGGATCAGAGGGAAGGAGGATCACAACACACGCGTGTCGCCCACACACTCGCGCGCTCCTTCATGAGCGAAAACCGAAAACCAGGTTATGAACGCTGTTCCTTGATGGCCTCGCCACAGTCATCGAGGATACAGACCCCAGTCAGCGTCTGCTTGAGACTGGAAGTCGTGACAGGAGGTTAACATTGCGTTATGAGGGGGGAGCGGAAATTCAATTAGAGAAATTCATATCTGAGAACATTTCTTTATAACTTAGTAAGTTTACTGGATTGAATGGAATCTGATAACAAAACATTTTATACTAATTTAGGCGTTATGAGCATACGCGTCCTATCTAAATTGTTGGATTGTGACTAAGATACAATGGCACCTACGCTCGCCTGAATATTATCATTCGAATATTGCTTTGAGGAGTATTAATGATGAAAATTACCTTCATGGCAATGCTGATAAGCATATTGTGCAGTAATGAAATAAGAGGAGTCGAAATGTAGTGCGTAATGACATGCATATGCTGACATATCTGTCTAGGACTCCTGTCATTCATGTGTTCGCGGGTATAATTATATACGACATTGGTCATGCAATAGGATGATTTGATCTTCGTTTGCGTCTCCTCACTAGCGAGGAGACATGTTGTTAATTGGACTTGGCAATGACCTTGCCGAGAGGACGCCGCTTCAACTTTAACATTACTTAGAAGACAAAACAACCACCAGGCAAATAAAATATCCGTCTGGGTTTATATGGTACACTTTATATATGTAGTGAATGTACCAATTTTATTTTCTCATAATTTTAATATTCTATTCTAATTACCTATAGGAAAGAAACTGAAGTGGAGTCGCGAGTGAAGGAAGGGTGTAAAGTGTTGGGTGCACCAAAGAGTTAAATGAGTTGTAGGACTTTGGGGATATTAGCAAACAGAGGGCTGTATGAGGGTGCAGTTGTCCTAACTGTGCTCTACGGGATTGGGACTAAGAAGGTGGGAGCAGAAGAGAGAAGGGGTTGAAGGTTTTCGAGAAAAATGTTTGAGGAACACGGCTGGTGTGATGCTGAGAGACAGGATCAATAACGACGTGGTGCCATTCTAGAACAGGAATGGTGAAGAAGTTGAAGAACATAGTTGATTCGCGTGTTCTGAGATGGTTCGGGCACATGGTGATGATGGATGAAGGGAGATTGGTGAACAGAATGTTGAAGGAGGCAAATGCGAGTGGACTTAGGCCTAGAAGGAGACACAAGTTTGGGTGGATGGATGGTGTGAAGCAGGCGTTAGGAAGGAGAGACTTGAGTGTGGAGGTAGAGAGAGAGGCGTGGGTGGAGAATGATTACCAACGTATGATTCATCACGCTGCCCGGATGCGCACGGATGATTCATCACGCTGCCCGGATGCGCATTCCCGCCCTTGGCATCCGTTTGATAGACGGGATGGTCGTGGGCGGGGGGCCCCGTCATCATGACGCGACAGTGCTGCTGACACTGACCTTGGACAGCACTCATGACCCGAAGAGTGTGATACGGAGTTTCCGGCCGGACCCTCTAGCGCAAAAGAGCTAAGTTGTGTGAGTGTGAGTGTATGAGAGATGTGTAAAGTGGGCCTTGCCGTCGGCCACCCCCCTTTCTAGGGGTTTCGGCCTTGTGTCTGTATCGGTATGATAAGAACAATATTTTATTATTATGAACGTTATTAGCAGTAGTTGCTTACAACAAAATATCACATTTATATTGCATAACATTACCCGGTTAAATAAAAAACTAACAGTGATGGATCTTTAGTGTTCCATACAACATGCTTGGAAATATAATGAGCCGACGAAGGTTTGTCAGAGCACCTCGAAACAATATCGTATCCATTAGGGGCCGTAAACAAATTTGATTCGTCAATGTGAGCGACATGGAAAATCTAATGAGTGATAGCAGAAAGACAGCCGCCTTTGATTCTGATGCAGCTGCCATTTTAATTCTCACTGCGTTCCAAATTATTGGTCCCTTATATTTTTGGATCTTTTATTATTGCTCCCTTTTATTATTGGTCCCTTATATTATTGGTCCCTCATATTATTGGTCCCTTATTTTATAGGTCCCTCATATTATTGGTTCCTTATTTTATACGTTCTTTATATTATTGGTTCCTTATATTATTGGTCTCGTATATTATTGGTCCCCTATATCATTGGTTCCTCATATTATTGGTCCCTTATATTATTGGTCACTTATATTATTGGTCCCTTATATTATTGGTCCCTTATATTATTGGTCCCTTATATTTCGTCAACAAACTATCCGACGGATATCATCAATTATTGAACAATGTTGGAAATCATATTAGGTTTTTTATTTGTGAGCATCATCAACAAACGAACAACTTTCATGGAATTATGGAATATTTGTCAAGTATGCATGAGACTGCACGACTTGAAATATTAGGAAGGGCAGTCAATAGTCATGTTGGTTGAAGGCTGCTGAACTTATGGTTTTCAATCATGTTCATAAAGTGAAGTCATGTTTCAGTGATGATTTCTTCAGAAACAATTGATTAGAAAGAAATACAGAAAACCGAAGAAAAAAAATCCAAAATCAATGTGACATGTACAATCCAGCATTTTAAATTCATTTTTTCAGCTCGTATTCCTTACAATTGTTTTGCTGGTTAGAGAGATTTCCTTTGTGCTCTATCTAAAGTTCCCACCTAACAGTCATAATCCAAAAGAAAATGTTGTTCGGTCCCAATGAACATTATTTTGGGAATCGATGATTTGAATAGGAAAAAATTGACAGCCACTTCATCGTACTGAGCTATGATGCTCGAATTCAACGAGTGTTCTGGCAACGCCTCACTCGAAAGGACATGCGCATCCCATGCAGGAAAACCCACTTCACATTGAACGTCAATGCCATTTCCAGGGACCCTGTTCTGAATGACCTTTAAATGAGTCACCTATCAACATGGTATAAGAATATGACATTTCCGGAAGGGATCTTCATGCCATCGGGAATATGACGTGGGCCCATTACGAAAAGGAGATTGAATAAAAATAAATTCTCGAAAAGAGGTAGTCATAAACAACGATCATACGACAGATTTAGAAAGGTTCTTCCAAATGAGATGGCCATATAAATTCATGTAAGATAGTTTTCATTCAAGAAATCCTCCATACGTTCGTCCAAGGAAACATGGGCACGCATTGCAGCACTCAAACATTAGAGGCCCCTGCCATGAAGTGGTTTGCAGGTTTAGCCGATTTGATGCATTCCTACCCGGATGGTGCTTCAACCAGGACGGCAATTTGCTCGTGGTAATTTTAACATATGCGGAGGACGTTAAATAGAAGCAATTCCCTTCATGCCATTATGAAGAAAAAAAATTATTTGCATATTTTAATAGGACCGACGGCGGTCTCAATTAAAATATTCTTGAAACACTGTTTTTTTCTACATCAATAGACATAAAGCAGTCATATAATTCCTACAGTCATAGCCATACACTAACACACATACAAAATTAAGCCCCTATGCAGTGTGATCTGACTGCACGAATATCTATTTCACTTCATTGATTGTTGATCAAGTTTCAAGACTATTTCTGAATTGATGGTAATATTAAAACACCGTAAGTGGCTCAATACAATGAATCAACAAATAATCTCTCACAGATCGTATCGACCGCGGCTAGTGACGCTCGCCAGTTATGGAAGCTGCAACGTAATCTGTATATTATAATTTAATTTACAGTACTGGAAAAATTATTATGGATTTTTGAGATTTCCGGTATTTTTACATAAGAAGGTGAAATAAACACAATTTATGTAATGATAGATGATTTATTTCGTATTATTTATGCAGAACGAGTATTTCAGTAGTAAATTTGATCTCCTTTAGCAGGTTTCTAGTGATATCTGGCAATAATTAGCTGTCGGTCTATGGCAATGATCAATTCCATCACGTGGTCCACATGCTGCAGCCCACGTTTCGCTCAGTTCTAGTTCAGCTGTGGTCGGTGTATGGTGTTTTTTGTGTTCTGATGACTTTCTAAGTGAATCTATGATGTAGTCGTTTAATTTTCATGTAGTAAATTTCATTTGAGGTGTAAAT
>SDVV010012658.1:0-15381 GCA_016164225.1 Gammarus roeselii | reverse complement strand
CCGACTGAGAGTCTGACCGGCTTACCGTCATAAGCTGGAGGAAGTGGTCGAGCCTAGCTGGGCCCGACTGAGAGTCTGACCGGCTTACCGTCATAAGCTGGAGGAAGTGGTCGAGCCTAGCTGGGCCCGACTGAGAGTCTGACCGGCTTACCGTCATAAGCTGGAGGAAGTGGTCGAGCCTAGCTGGGCCCGACTGAGAGTCTGACCGGCTTACCGTCATAAGCTGGATGAAGTAGTATCGGTTGCGCGAAAAAATAAAGTGGCTTGCACGAAAGTCTGCTAAATTAAATTAGCGAAACCTGATGCATTTTTAATGAGACAATATAGTCTTGAAAACTGTTCTCAATGAAGACAGAATGTTCTCAAATCAGTATCTGCCTCTTTGTTCATTCGTGAACCTCCTTGAATTGATTATTCCATTTGGAAAGGATCTCCTCTTCCAATGACACCCAAATATATTTTTCATACATTTCATCACTCCCTTTGACAGATGAACACATACATGGCATATCAATCATGTTACATTTGTATTGTTTATACGTACAAAATAATGGTGCAATGCGATTAATCTTAAACACAATAGTTCCTTCCTTCCTAATGCTCATAACACAATAGTCCCTTCCTTCCTTATGCTCTAACACGATAATAAACATAATATCAAAACAAAACAGTATATATATATTTTTGTTCGTAGCTGATGGTTAAAGTTAAGTACCTAAATATTAAAACAAAACAGGGTATGATAGCATTTTTGCTCGTAGTCGATAGAAAGTTAATACAACAAAGCACTGAGTACTTAAACGTTTCTGCTCGTCGTTAAGATTAGTTTAAGGGGGTCTTTCTCCGCCGGAGCTCCTGCACGATCTTGTGAGTTCCCTCATAGGGCGCGAAAATCATTGATTCTCATAGGTTTGCCTTCCACTGTGAATAAATAATAACTTTATCGAAATTACAATAATTCAAACATTTCAGCTGTACGCACGCGGGTGCACAGTGATACTAGATGAACCAATCCGCTACTTCATTTCATTTTACACTGCTTCTAATAGGCCGGGTTGTTTAGTGAAATGTATTTTCTCTTTTTGATATTTGAGGTCAGGCAGTGGAAGTAAAAGGCGGACTTAGAAATATCTCGTCGAGTCGCCGTTGCACTTCATCAGTAGGTGTTCCACACCGATGGCCACTTGGTGGCACCAAGCAACGGTGGCTCAAACGGTTACGTCTACTTTCATTAGAGGGCCGAGTTGCCCAGGTATATTCTGTGCACAAAGTGACATTATGAATATTGGGTCTCACTTGTTGGAAAACTTTGTTTCTCAATCTCCAACGAAGAGCTAGGCCGGGAGCATTTTCTAGCCTGTTTGCTGCCACATATCGTTCCATCTGGATGTAACACGAGAGTTGATGATAGGAAGAAACTATCCCCTGCCGTGATCAATGACAACAATGCCCTTTTATAAGGTCTTCAAGCCTGTAGCAGCAGATGGCGATTGCGCTCACGTTACTTGGAGAGCTCTGATGTGGCTGCTCTTTTCAGCAGCAATTAGGAAACAATTCCTGGAAATGTGATTGAACGTGTTCAATTGTTTTGCTCTCTACAACTTCTATTGATACTGGTTTCATTGTATGACTACCCCATTGCTATGTGAAGAAGCTATGCATGATATGGTAAATGTGTAACTCTTGCTTACTAACAATTCAGATCCTGTAATGGAATTACACAATTGACTTTGTATTACCTTTCACGAATCTCTAAGACCTCGATCATGACACCGCGAATCGGTACGAAAAGAATTAGTTCAGCAAGACGCATGGCACTGATGAATAAAGAAGGTTAATGTGCAAGCATTTCATCACTAGGGGTGCACCAAAGCAGGCTAAGAAACCACACACAATAAGGATATCATGACAACAGCTAAAAGTATGCCACTGGAATGGTTGAGTTGGAACAACTAGTATTGATATGGCTGATTAGAAACGAGGTGTTAGAATGGATGGGAAAAACGAGTATATTAATACGAGTGGAAACGAGGTCAGGAAAAGTTTGCCAACTCTGAAAACATTGGATAGTGTTTGGACTAGCAATTACATGTGAGTTTTGAATTAAATCAATTCTAACGTGATCAAATGGGACATAAATAAATTGGCTAAAATAAATCTCTTTCTTGGGCTAAAGATGATGCAAGGCTGGAACCTACCAGAAGGGAAGGGGCCGATGACAAAACGCACCTCTTATGCGATAATAGTAAGAAATTTACTGGGGAAATTACATCAAAGGGAATAAACTTTTTGCCATTTGGCCCAATGCAATAAGCAGAATGTTTTTTTTTTCATGATATAAAACTTGATCAATATTGAACCTAAAATAATTTTGAACTTCTCTATACTTGGTTCAACAAATAACGGATTCCCTTCATAGTGTATGGATTCACTAAACAGAATCCCAAACACATGACCAAAAAAAATGCAAAACCATGGCACCATCGATATCAATGTCGGCAATCATTTGCTGGCAACCGTGCCTACGATTAGCTGGGTTAAAACAAGGTAGCAATTACAATGGTTGTAAAGAAAATAGGGCAACGGGAACAATATAGCTACATCAAAATGGTTTACAAAAACAATTTATACACAGGAATGTTTACAAAGACCCGAGAAAATATACGTTGAAATAGTTTGCAAAAAATAATTACATACCAGAATGTTTAAAAAGATAAACTCGATAGGATGGTAGTGAAAAACTCTACATTAGAACAGTTTGGTTAAAACTATGTTTCGATAAGGTTGAAAAAACATCAATAGAAGGAAACAGACTTAAGCAATGACCAATAGTAAAGTTGAAAGGAGAAGTCCTCGCACCGCACGATACCTGGCACAGCGGAGGAAAAGCAACAAGGAAGTTCACAAGACCCCAAATGTTGTCATCAAAACCTGCCGGCGAGAGAATGGGTATGAATGCATGGCTACCACTGAATCGCAATAGCGCATTAGCGGAAGGCTTAGCGTGGGCCATCCAGCCGTGCTAGAGACCATCTGCGAGTCGAGAAAGAGAATACACGCAATAAAGCAGACTGGACTGTTGAAATCAATTAACAATCAGGAATATATAAAGGAGGGGCATATTAAATATAAAAAAATATGACGCGCATGATCAAACAATAAAAATTCTGCCAGTTCGGCTCTCCAAGTGATAACTACACAATACTTTTAGGAAGCCATCAATTCCAGAAGATGCCATCAACGCGAAGCAACCAAAAGAAAGACTGACCTATCGTTACTCTGACACTTATCTCACATTCCGGGCTGGTGTATTGTTAGCATCCTTTGAGTCGGTGGCTGGCGATCATTTCTATTGTAGCTAACCCACATAGGAGTCCAGTCGGCTCAAGGTCCCCTCAATAATAGACTCAATAAGAATACAGACGGGTGACTAATAACAGACCCCGTAAGGATCGAGGGCCTCATGAGGCAGCACCTGCGCGGACTCAAGTGGCGGCTGCGGCGTTATCCTGTGAGCCTTCATCCAAGCCACTAGCTGAGCAGGCACCTCAGCCAAAACGTCACGGGCGAGGAGGGACCGACCGCGGGCGGGGGCCGAGGCGAGCACTGGCAGATGGCGCTGCAGCTCTGGACAAGGGGCAGTTCCGGTGTGGAGGTTGAGAAGAAGCGTAGGGGGACATTTTGCAGGCGGGAAGAGGAATTCGAGAACAAGACAGTATACTTTGACGCGAGCAAGCGTACAATAGAAACAGATTCCTCGAAATGCAAGTTCAAAGTAGTTAAAGAAGTAGAGACGTGATAGGAGTGATTTGGTTTTCTACTGCGTGGAATCAATGTTCTATCCGCCCTTAACGTCAAACCCGCTACCAAAGGTGCAGCGAGCTGGCAACAAGTTATCGTCTGTCTATGGGTGTGTTTTGGCTCATAACACGCTTGACACTACAATCAAGCTGGAGGTCAAGGTAGTGTTCTATTCCAAAATAGTAATCAATACGTAAGCACAATCCTAAACCCAACAGTGGCACAGAAACCATCGCAAACGAATATTCTGATACCTAGAGGATACATCCAAACAAACGCAAATTTGCCCAAACAGTGGGGTGGCATTTATTGTAAATCACAAGTCTGGAGTGCACTAAGCAAATACTAATTATCGACTAGTCTGACGTGAAGAAAGCAACGGTACCTAATGAACGCGAGTTCAGCAGCAAGAACTGACGATGGTGTTGACGATGATGTTAGTCTCCTAGGGTGAGTAGGGAAACTGATTACATTGCCGATGATATTCAGTCTCTTAGCGTGGTATATTTCCAAATGGAATGTGAAAAATACCTCTGCTGGAAGATTTTTGGGGCGCAACAATTGTTTATCGGTCACTGAAATAGTGCTGCATTTTTTCGGGTGGACGCCAGTTGGGGACCGCATCTTGCGGGAAAGGGTCTAAGCTGTTCGCCCGGGATTACTATCAATTCTGTTGTGTCGCGTCCTGGGAAAGTAATTTGATATGCAGTGGTGTGGGTGTTTCGTGGTTTGATCCACTTTGCTAGAGAAACGTTGGTGACTGTAATCATTAGCCAAACCTGCTGCAAAAGCGCTTAGGTCAGTTTCAGGAGTGTAGTTGGAAGTATATATAATTCGTCTTGTAACGTTGAAGAACGGATGTATTTCGACAGTTACTTTGTGTTTGTCTATTTTACTAATCTTTTGCATAGCGTTGCTTTGCTCGATATTTACGACGTGGCTAGATACTTCTTTCCCTGTCGGTTTTTGTTTATCGGTCTGCCTCCCATTTGCTTGGAGAGCGAGTTCATCATGGTGAATGGGTTCATTGAGGGAGCAACTTTGTTTGAACCGCTATCTACAAATGTTATGAGGAAATGGGTAGGAAATGATACTGATCT
Source organism: Gammarus roeselii (assembly GCA_016164225.1). Lineage (NCBI taxonomy): Eukaryota > Metazoa > Arthropoda > Malacostraca > Amphipoda > Gammaridae > Gammarus > Gammarus roeselii. The sequence goes on along the minus strand of SDVV010012658.1, from coordinate 10,480 downwards.
TCTCTCCTGGGTGGGAGAAGCAGCCTGGAGAGAGCGAATCACGGCCGCAGCTTCGCGTCGCCCGACTTAGTGCTCCGTTTGGGATTGCAGGATACCCTTCTCAATCTTGTCCGGAGGGCAGTCTCCGTGTCCCGTAAGGTGGCCGTTTACTTTGAAGTAAAAGCAGTAAGATTCTTCGGATGGGCACGACAACGGATCGTCCCGTTTACCGCGGTCGTCTTGGGAACAGGTTAAGCATCTTTGCTCACCGTGACAATCTCTGCTCGTGTGTCGTATTTCTGGCATTTATTACATCGCATCTGACGTCTTCAGGTTTTGGCGTTAAAGAAAGGTATGTCACTGTAGTTAGGTTGGGTGGGGTGGGGCAATTGAATCTACGCAGAAGGGCCGTAGTGGTGTTTCTTTTTGGTTCGATTTTTGTTGCGATTTTAGCTTCAACTATACATTCCTCGTATTGGACGAGTCTGCTGATGAACTCGTCGGCTTCATCACTCGGGAGAACCTCGATGTAAATCAAGCCTGAACTCATGGAAAAAGTTAGGTGTGGTATGATTTTGCAAGGCTTTCTACATATTCTGTTTCTGGAGAGTATAGTGTCACTTTCAAGTTTTCTGTCTACTTTAATGGTGGAGCTATCGTCACCGCTGGCGGTGATGTTGAGAATTGGACGGCTAGTCATAAAGCCCAGTTCTTCTTGTTCGGGGAATTTAGGACCGTTGTTGAATAGGTTGTGGTCATCAAACCGAGTGTATTGTCTCCTCTTTTACGTTTCTTGGTGTTCGGGCGTTGAGAGTTTCGGCTGGGAGGAGAGCGATGTTATCAGAGAGGTCAGAGGCGGAAGCACACGAACAGGTTGCAGGTTCCCTGCCCTCTATCCTCTTCATCAGCTCATCCAGTCGGGTGTTCATAGTAGCCAAAAGGTTCTCGAGTTTAGTGAGGCGTTCACAGACTTCATTGGAGGGCGCCGAGCAATCCTTAGTCTCCAACTCGGAAAGGTTCATCATTTTGCTTATCTTGCCTATGACATTCTGCATTCCGATTATATTCGCGTCCAGCTTCGAGAAGCGTTCATTTGTGTCATCGACTACGACCTGAGTCAGGTCTCCTGTCGATGAGGAACTTATGAGGGGTTCGCCGTTCTTTTTCGCAGACGGGTTTGAGTGCGAAGCTCTTGAGGGGCCGGCGGCCCCTCTAAGTTAGGGCATGGTCTTGCCCATTATTTGATCCCCGGCTTCTAACCGGGGTTCTGGGTACTGGAGGTGGGGCTTTTTTAACATTTATTTCTATTGTATATATGAATATATCCACTAACCTAATCCTTAAAAAAATCTAAAAATTAATCATAAATCTATATTTTTCGTGAATATTTGTTTTTATAACTTTTTTTAAAACAATTCTTGTTGCTTTTCTCAGTTTTAATTGGTAATGATTCTAAATCCACAAACCCCGGTGTTAGTGGGGGGCTCACCTCCTTGTGCACCATGGGGGGGGTGTATCTACAAACAGAGTGGGAGGAACGGTGGAGGGACCTTCTTAAATCATATATTTTCACACAAAAGGACAAATAAAATTTGGTGGTTAACGAGGACGCCGCGGGAAGGCGGGTAAGCCAGGGATACCCCCAGGGGGTATCCCTCCGAGGTGCGGTACCGATTTTGCACCGAAGAGATGGTGTTTGATCTCTCCAAGTTGAAATCTTAATTCTATATTAGACGATATTCGGTCTCGGTGCGATGTTCGGTTTAGAGCGGTGATCGGCTCTTATTTTGATTCAGATACAGATACAAACACTAGGTCGCATCCCCCAGAGAGGGGGGTGACCGACGGCAAGGCGCACCTCACACTTTCATACGCTCACACTCACACAACTTAGCCTTTTTGTGCTAAAGGGTCCGGCCGGTAGCCCCTCAACATACACTCAGGGTCACGAGTGTAGTCCGAGGATCCGTCGTCAGCAGCAGGGCCCGACAGTTTTCACTTGTTTACCCCCGCCGCGTCATAATGGCCGGGCCCCCAAGGGCCGCGTCATAATGGCCCCCGCCGCGTCAGCGGGATGCCAAGGGCAGGAAAGCTCATCAGAGCAGCGTCAAAATCATCCATTCACTACCAGTCTCCACTCACGCCTGTTCATTGCACGCTCCCTCGCTACCTCCGCATTCATGTCTCTCCTTCCCAACGCCTGCTTCACACCATCCATCCACCCAAACTTCGGTCTTCCTCTAGGCCTGCGACCACTCGCCTCCGCATTCATCACCCTTTTCACCAATCTCCCTTCATCCATCCTCTCCATGTGCCCGAGCCATCTCAGCGCACGCGAATCCACTCTGTCCTCCAACTTCTTCACCATTCCTGTTCCGATTCGAACCACGTCGTTGGTGATCCGGTTTCTCAGCGTTATTCCAGTCATGCTCCTCACACATTCCCTCTCAAAAACATTCAACCTTCTTCTCTCCTCTGCTTCCACCCCCCAAGCCTCAGCTCCGTAGAGCACAGTTGGGATCAACACCCTCATACAGCCCTCTCTTAGCTTCCATCCCCAACGTCCTACAGCTCATTACACTCTTTAGTGCACCCAGTACTTTACATCCCTCTTTCACTCGCGCCTCCGCTTCAGTTTGAACTAGTTCAGTTATCTTCACATGGAAGCCCAGATACTTAAAACACTGAACTTCCTCCAAGAGCTCTCTATTTAGGCTAACACTAATTTGCTCGCATCGACAGTCCTCGAGCATCTCATTACTTTACTCCTACCCACGTTCACTTGAAGCTTCCTCCTCTCGCACACTCTACCAAACTCAGACACTAGCCTACATAGCTTCTCCTCTGAATCCGCAACCAGGGCCGTATCATCAACAAATAGCAACTGGCTCAACTGCCAACTCCACCCATTCGCTTCCAACAGTTCCAAGCCACGAACCAGAACACTCGCGTTCACCTCCTTGACCACTCCATCCATATAGAGGTTGAACAGCCAGGGAGACATCACGCAACCTTGTCTCAGTCCCACTTTCACTGTGAACCAATCGCTCACCTCGCTTACCACTCTGACACATGCTCGGCTGTCAGCATAGAAACTCTGCACCGCTTTCAACAGATGTCCGCCCACTCCATACAAACGCAACACCCTCCACAGCGCTTCCCTGTCAATCCTGTTGTATGCCCTCTATTTTGATACAGCAAAAAAAAAACTTCTATACCCTGGAAACTTGAAAAACTTTGGAGCTTAGACGCAAAGAACTGTGTGCTGCGATGTCGATTTCTTGGTTTACTGTCCGTCATTGGTTACGATACTGCCTCCGCGCAAAGCTGCAGGATTTGAATCAAAGACGTTAGGTATTGCTGGATTACTCCCAAACACTAACTGATCAGGAGAGAAGGCATGGCAGTTTTGCAGTGCGTTACGAGCAGCAGCGGCCCAAGCCAATGCTACCTCAACGGAACAGTTTGTATCTTCCATGATGCGTCGCACTCTCAAGTCCAGAACATAGTTGAGACGTTCACAGCAACACCATTACTCCAAGGGCTCTCCGCAGCTTTACACATGAGTTTGATCCAGTAGCAGTCGCCCAAGGTGCGCATGGAATCGTTATTAAATTCACCACCATTGTCACTTAGAAATTGTTGCGCACGACCAAAAATGGTTATCCAAAATACAAGAATTGATTCAACTACAGCAGCCGCTGACTTATTGAGAATAACTGTAGCAACACAATATCTTGTAGCAAAATCAACCAACACTAATAAATAAACACCTTTCCACGATTTGAGGTCCATTGCTACAGTTTCATTAAAAGAAGTAAACATCGGCATGCTCACCACTGGCCGAGGTCTCCTGTACAGCATGCAAATCTCACAAGCGGCTGTCACCTCATCGAAAGCCCTAAATAGAGCCTCGTCTGCCACAAGCGGCTGTCACCTCATCGAAAGCCCTAAATAGAGCCTCGTCTGCCACAAGCGGCTGTCACCTCATCAACAGCCCTTAATAGAGCCTCGTCTGCCACAAGCGGCTGTCACCTCATCAACAGCCCTTAATAGAGCCTCGTCTGACACAAGCGGCTGTCACCTCATCAACAGCCCTTGATAGAGCCTCGTCTGCCACAAGCGGCTGTCACCTCATCAACAGCCCTTGATAGAGCCTCGTCTGCCACAAGCGGCTGTCACCTCATCAACAGCCCTTAATAGAGCCTCGTCTGCCACAAGCGGCTGTCACCTCATCAACAGCCCTTGATAGAGCCTCGTCTGCCACAAGCGGCTGTCACCTCATCAACAGCCCTAAATAGAGCCTCGTCTGCCACAAGCGGCTGTCACCTCATCAACAGCCCTTAATAGAGCCTCGTTTGCCACAAGCGGCTGTCACCTCATCAACAGCCCTTGATAGAGCCTCGTCTGCCCTACAAGCATCCTTCAGCAAGTTGCGTAGTTTCTCAGCGGACGGGTGGGCAAACTGCCGGTGAAGCTTCAAAGCCACTTTCCGTGTGTTGGGATCATCAATGATTAATAATACTTCATCCACTGCTCTCAGTGTGAGCGAACGAACAACAGGCAACTTGTAGTAACCGAGAGATGTCGTATCAAGTTGAACTTTCTTACCAAAAAACACAGCACTGTCACTGTTCAGATCGATAATCATTCCGGCTTTTTTCATCGATGACTTGCTTAAAAGCAAAGGAGAATTACTCTTTACAACATCAGTGCGTATCAATGTTTTCCTCAGCCAAAACGCAAGGTATGATGACACAGTTCTAGAGAAGTCAGCCACCGTCTATCTCCAAACTTGAATACAATGGAAGAAGCCTCGGTTTTCATCGTGCTTCTTTCAAGGGCACTAAGTGCATCTAAGTAACAATTTAGCCATTGCTCACCACAAACTGTCTTGGAACAGCCAGAATCAAGTAGAATATGTCCTATGGTTTCACTAAATAGAACCTCTACTCTATCATCAAAATTCAATTCTGTAACCATTGGAGTAATTTGAACATCCTCATCTTTATCGCGATACCCCTTCTTGGAGCCGGAGATTTCCTGTAATAGCCTTGAGGGCAGATTCTAGCCCAATGCATTTTAGAGCCACAAACATGACGTGTGGTGACACGACCATCAGCTCCTACAGGATTACCGCCACGGCAGCTTCCACGGCGGTTACCTGTAAAGCGCCGCCCATTCCCTCGTCGACTGTCGTTGCTGTACTAAGCTTCGCTTTCAAAGACCGGTTCCATCTTGACTACAGTTGCACCTGAAGACTCCATGACACCAGTTACACGTTCACTTGACGACATATCAGACGAACAAGAATGTATCTTCATCAGAGACTAATCTCTCCAATGTAGCACGCATTTTTTCAAATGTAATTTCCGTAGTTGTGGAAAGAGCCAGCCGGAACTGGACGGGGCTCATATTACAACTTTTTAAAAACCGGCAAGCTGTGACAGCGTCAGGTAACACTACATCAGATTTCTTCAGTTTATAAAGTTTTCTGTCAAATTCACTCAGGTACTGATCAATACTAGTTTCAGTCTGACGTTGATAATTTTCAAATGCTAAATAGTTATTGAAACACTGCCAGTTCTTATCCTGAAGAAACACTGTCAAGTTTCAGCTATAAAGTATTGATTCCAGAGTCACCTTTTATTTTGCAACAGTTAATTCCGACAAAGCTTGCCTTGCTCTACCAGTTAGTGACAAATGAACTGCAATAGCCATCTTCCCCTTCGGTAAATCTGTAAGTAAACAAGTCCACAACTCGATGTCTTTCTTCCACTGTTCATAATCGACTTCATTCTCCTGAAACACTGGAGGAGTTTTCATCAGCGAAGAGCTCGCCCTCAACCAAGCTGTGCTACCAATTGTTAAGCTAGCCACGGCTAAGAGACTCACTCCATCACTGCTGATCACCGACTGCTTCCTCTATCCGATGTCGGCCACAAGACGGCTGCGAGCCGCCACAAGATGGCCGCCAGCCTGCTCCAAAGCCGGCGACTCCAGACCAATCAGCAGCCACCACAGCCGCCGCCACGTAACACCATCACCAGTCATGACCGGCAGCCAGCCAGCCAACAACTATAAGTTGGAAGAGCAGCGCAAGCCAAAGCCTCAACACAAAACAAAGGTCTCCACTCACCACCTTGATACCTAACATCAGATGCCACGCCTTGTGGTAATTTATAGGTCAAAATTAGGATTGTGACCAAGAACTTCACTTCTTTACTTTCCGAGCTAGGGTGGGCGATCAACTAAGGGTTGTGGAATCTTTAACTCTCAGAGTTGCGCTTCAAACGGAAGGCCTCGCGTGTGGAGATTCTAACTGATTAGCAAATACATAAATGCAGAAGCTTTCAATACTAAACATATACCAATTTCTCACCGTCAAGCCATCGGCGTGAGGATGTTATCAGAAGTGCTAGCTGATACACATTCGTCTGCAGAGAAATGTTCACAATGCGTTACTCCACTTGGTTACAGACCTCGGTGGCCTCACGACTTATTTGATGTTTCTTGTTTCTCCAGTGCCATAAAATATGGCAGGGTACTTCTTGAGGGTGGGGGAGGGTTTGTCACAAGTGCTTGGTTCAAACGGCCCCATCCTTCCATGCTAATGAGGATAGCCCTTCATTCTAGCACAAGTGAGAATACAGTTTACATTCTATGAGGCCTGCCATTTTTCTTCGAACGACGGCTGGTTGGTTGTTAACTTCACTTATTTCAATGACACTTGCTAATCACCAACAGCCTCAGTTATCAGTTAACTATTGGCACAAGTAGTAATGGTATCAAGCCAGCAGGATATTGAGCACAGGGCCAGTAAATAAAGAAGAGGTGCATTAGCACGGGTAATAAACAGTATAATTAAAAATAAAAGGACAACATTATATATAGGACACATTAACTTTGTTTCAGTGGTTCAGATGTGTTTCAGGAAGAAGCTACACAAGATTTCGAGAACTAACAAGACAAAACGATCAAGGTTCCACTGCAATAAAAATTGTCCAAGAAAAACGTCCATCGCAGTTGCAACGGTGTCGCAGCCTTGAAAACATGGGTGAAAAAAATTAATAATTCGGTATTGCTGCTACTACAAGAATGGTTGCATCAGATTGCTCAGCAGTCGTCGGGTCCCGTTACCTTGTTTGCATCCCTCCACGCTATCCCACAGGACGGCCACCGCCCAATTATGGCGCCGCTTAGCCCTGCAACCATTAAACATACTGCCTCACTCGTTGACACGGCCCGCCGCAGTTATGGCGCCGCACTGCCCTGTGAGTATTAAACCTACTACCTTACTCGTTAACACGGCCCGCCGCAGTTAAGGCGCCGCAGCGCGCTGCGGCGATCAAACCTTGTACCTTACTCAACAAGGCCCGCCGCAGTTTTGGCGTCGCACCGCCCTGCGGCCATTAAACTTACTGCCTCAACCTTTTACACGGCTATCCAAGGATCAACAACAAACGGCGTAAATTCTTTCAAATACAAGGGTCAATTGCCAAGCACACAGTTGCTGAGAAGAATTTTTTTAAACAAGCAGTCAAAAAATACTCTCCAAATAAGATCGATTGAAATATTTTTCTGCAAGGCACAGGAAACCGAACTAGAAAACATGGTCAAACCGACCATCGTAGGAAGAGAGCAGTTTACAAACAAAGACTCAATAATCAAAAGTCAAAGAAGACTAGTTACCACGCCCATATTTCTTAAACATTTGGTGTGTAGAATACGCTGTTCGTACCGTTTCTTCACATCTAAAGTCGGTACTTCGACAACCAAAACACTTTCCATGAATCTCACGATCATCTGGCCAGGTATACCAGAGCAAGTTAGACTTCCAGCTTGCTTAAGGTAGACAATAGTTGAGAGCTTGTTGGAGCATTTGTTTAAAAATTTAAATAACTATTAAAAGATGGTGATCAACAGCATATAAATGACTAATAGAAACAAATCAGTATTGCAAAAATTATTGGTGTAGCTAATGAAAGAGTACTAATCAAAATTTGAGGTCCCACTACTACGCCACGGCGCGAAAGCCGGTGACGCCATGCTTCGACCACATCCGTTCACTAGACCATGACCGCCCTTTCCTCCTCCCGCCACTCACCAACGAACTGAACAATGTCTCTGACGGCGTACTGGCCGTTGTGGCACAGCCGTCGGTCGTCGCCGTCAAGCTGCTCCATCGCTGAGAAATCCTCACTACCCACGCCCACGATGATCACGGACATGGGTAGGGTGGAGGCGCTCACAAGGGCTTGGCGGGTCTGGGGCAGGTCTGACAAGAGGAGAAAGAGAACAAGGTCATGTTCAGAAGTTTGTTTAAAGAACAAGAGTGTCGGTCCTCCTGCGCGAGGAAAATTGTGAGATGTGAAACTAGGAATCTATGCATCGCTTTTGCACAGAAGGGAATTTATTTATTATTTGCTTCTATGTTCCACCGGAGTCCCAACGCGAATTTAATGCAGACTCCCCCGTAGGGCGGTCGAAGAGTTGTGAAGTAGGTGGCGCGTAGATTAAGAGTAGGTTAAATTTAGATTCGGAGCAGTTTAAACGCAGTCGCAGCAGGTTTAAACACAGTTGGAGTTAAAATAACAAAGGATCAAAGTAACAAAGTATCAAAGTAAATTTGACATAGTCACCAAGCAAATTTGATGCGGCTACAAAGAAAATTTGACATGTAAATTAAATTTAACAATTTTAAAAGAGTAACTCTAGCGCGGGTACAGAGTAGGCCTAGTACATACAAATCGCACTAAATAACCGATATCTGGAGAGTTTAACCTAAAAAAATATGAAGAGCAGGTTGATTGCAGTCGCCGTTGGTCTTGTGTAGAGGAGTGGTAGCAGCTCCCTCCATTCTCCGCCGGATCTCCAACGTGTAGTCACTGAGGGCTTCTTCTCGCGGCACGACGGTCCGGTGATTCTGCACAGCTTTGTGCACGAAGTCAAAGTAAAATTTTCAATTAGTGCGCAGGGAGGACAGAGATTTCGGGATCGGAGATGATTCAGACCTCGCTACCTCTACACTACCTCGTAGAGGCCTGTGTGTTATCCAAAAGCGATCAGTTTTTTCCGGTGTTCCGTTTCTGTGAGCAGGCGTTGTAGGTTGCACGGGGGGCTCAAGAAGGCTCGTCGGGCTGCTGCGAGTGCATCGCAATCTACTAGCAAGTGCTTCACGCTTACTGCTATTTGGTGGCAACAGGGGCATGGTGGTGCGTTCGGTGTCATGTCTACGTCCATTAAGTGGTTGTGAGTTACCCACGTGTGTCCCGTGCATAGACGGTTGATGAACACTTGGTCTCTCCTATTAGAAAACCTGGTGTCCCACTCTCCCACGGATGGTTTAACTGCAAGCATCTTTTGTCCACTTCGTTGCCAAGAGTCGTTCCATCGTGTTGGTATGCGTGAGTTGATGACTGGGAACCAGTCTCGGTAATGTATAGAGATGAATTGTTCCTGCAGGGTAGACATCCGTTTAGCGAGGAAATCTGCGCGTTCGTTTCCTCTTATTCCCGCGTGTCCAGGGATCCAGCAGAACTCGACCGCCTGGCTCGCCTCGGACATCGTGAATAGGTTGTGTTGCATTTTTCTAAGGGCAGTGTGATCAAAGTGCTGAGTTTTCAGCTGGGTGAGAACGCTTAGACTATCTGAAAATATAAAAGTTTTAGGGTGGCGGTCGCTTTTTGCAATGGAGATGGCCAGTTCGAGTGCGTGTAGCTCTGCATAAAATATAGAGGCCTCGTGGGGTAGGGTGGCCGAACGAGAGGCCCCCTCGCCCACGGCGGCGGTTCCCACTCCGTCCGGTGTTTTCGAGCCGTCAAGTGTATATATGGCGGTACTCAGAGTACTGTTCATCGAGTAGTCGTAAAAAAATTCGGCGGTATGTGTTGGTTGGGGTTGTTGCTTTGGGGTACGTCTGCAGATCTAGGTTGACCAGTGGTGGGCTGATCATCCACGTTGGTGTGTTGATTTGAAGAATTCGATCGGAGAATGAAGGCTTGATTGCTTTGCGTCTGATGTTCAGCGAGGTCAGTAAGTTATCCACGCGTAGAGAAAAGGGTGGGCATATGTTCTTTTTAGCCGCAAAGAGGCGTTTGACAAGGATGTTGGTGACGTCACTGAGTGCTGGGCTATTGATGTAGCTCCTCGTCTTGAAATAGTACTGTAGTGAGAGTTTGTCTCTACGGAGCAGAAGAGGAAGTTTGTTAGCAAGCACGTTCAGGGATTCGATGGGTGTGGAACGGAACGCACCGGTTGTGATACGTAGGGCGTTATTTACTATGATTGAGAGAGGTTCTAGGGTGATTTTGGCTGCTGAACCGTAAACAATTGCTCCATAGTCAATGCGCGAGCGTATTAATGTTCTGAATAACGTCATGCCGGTGTCCATATCTGCTCCGAATTTCAAGGATGTTACGGAGAGGATGAGTCCGGTTGCTTTTTTGCAGCGGGTCTCCAGGGCTGCAATATGAGGTCGCCATGTGAGTTTAGGGTCCCA
>SDVV010012657.1:0-15381 GCA_016164225.1 Gammarus roeselii | reverse complement strand
GCCATCATTGGTGTGGCTGTTATAGGGGAGCTGCTGCGCCTGCAATGCCATCATTGGTGCGGCTGTTAGAGGGGAGCTGCTATGCCTGCAATGCCATCATTGGTGTGGCCGTTAAAGGGTAGCTGCTATGCCTGCAGTGCCATCATTGGTGTGGCTGTTATAGGGGAGCTACTGCACCTGCAATGCCATCATTGGTGCGGCTGTTAGAGGGGAGCTGCTATGCCTGCAATGCCATCATTGGTGTGGCCGTTATAGGGGAGCTGCTATGCCTGCAGTGCCATCATTGGTGTGGCTGTTATAGGGGAGCTGCTGCGCCTGCAATGCCATCATTGGTGCGGCTGTTAGAGGGGAGCTGCTATGCCTGCAATGCCATCATTGGTGTGGCCGTTATGGGGGAGCTGCTATACCTGCAATGCCATCATTGGTGTGGCCGTTATGGGGGAGCTGCTATGCCTGCAATGCCATCATTGGTGTGGCCGTTATAGGGGAGCTGCGGTGTCTGAAATGTTTCCGTTGGCCTTATAAAAGCCTCGGAAGAGTGCTGGAGGACAGTTGACGGCTGCCTGTTCAAACGCCGCTACTGCAGATCCTACAGATTCGCGTTCTGCTGTTGAGAATAAAAAGTTCAGAACCGCTGCATTTCATCAATAGGGCTTAAGTGACCGCAATCACGCACGACCTAAAAGTTCTGTTTTCTATTTGCGACTGTAGATACTTGATAGATAGCGATACATTGAGAAACGGAATGGAACTAGATACATGATACATCGGGATACCTTGAGAAATTGAACATGACTTACGATACTTGATACATTGGGATACACTGGAAAACTGGATATGACTGTAGATACAGGATACACTGGGATGCTCTGTTAAATTGATTGAGATCAAATGACCAGCTTTCAAGATATCCGTCGTGAACATAAACACTCATGACGTCACCCCGTTTGGATCGGTGTAGAGCACAGGACGGTATGCCACTCGTTAGCGATGTAGGGCACATGATGGCATGCCGCTCGTTAGCGGTGAAGGGCACATGATGGCATGCCGCTCATTAGCAGTTTAGGGCACATGATAGCATGCCGTTCGTTAGCGGTTTAGGGCACAGAATGGCATGCGGCTCGTTAGCGGTGTAGGGCACATGATGGCATGCCGCTCGTTAGCGGTGTAGGGTACATGATGGCATGCCGCTCGTTAGCGGTGTAGGGCACATGATAGCATGCCGCTCGTTAGCGGTGTTGGGCACATGATGGCATGCCGCTCGTTAGCGGTGTAGGGCGCATGATGGCATGCCGCTCGTTAGCGGTGTAGGGCACATGATGGCATGCCGCTTGTTAGCGGTGTAGAGCACATGATGGCATGCGGCTCGTTAGCGGTGTAGGGCACATGATGGCATGCCGCTCGTTAGCGGTGTAGGGCACATGATGGCATGCCCCCATCATCTTTTAATTTGATTGTGTTTATTGCGATCGTTCAATGTTGTTCGAGCGAACATGTACGGCGGGTTACACAGGTGTGTGACACGTCGCCCCATTTCATTAATCCTGGCCGAGTGCGTGCGATGGCAGATTGAACCTTGACTTCGATAAAGATTGGTTTTTTGGTTATGCAGCCTTCATTGTGTTAGAATAGGAAAGTTTTACATGTTCAGGTTGATTATAAAATTGCAGATCATCAATATTTGATCAATATCTTAACTTTGGTGTACTTAAAGGGCAAATTGATGAAAGTTTTATGTTTAAATGCTTGTTGAAAAACATACAGTAGCAAAAACGGTTGGCTTCTGATTTTTTTCTGAGATTTTTATAATTCGAGACATGGTTATTCAAAGACATTTCAAGAGCTGCCCGGTTTGACTTATTTATGTCCATAGGTCATTCATAAAAGTGAGATTAGTCAGTCACTTGATCACAAGGATTGATGGTCTATCAACTTAAAGGTCAACCACTTTCATCGTCTGGTCAATATAATGAGCGTTATAAAACAATTTAAGTATTCCAACCCATGACGTCATCACAAATGAAAACCTTGCCATTTTTTCTTTTTAGTAGGCTGTTTTTACACATTAGTTCCTGTTAGGATTAGGTATGGAGAGTTATATTTTCCCATACATATTAAACCTCTCTTCAGATGACCTCTGCTTGTTGGTCCTATTGCACTTGATGATCAAACATTATTTCTTCGACTATAGAATTTGTTACGAGCCTTTCGTCGGTAACGAATGCGGTGACGGATGCTCTGAGCAAAGCGTATATTTTGACTTCATAATAATCCTTTTGTTTACTTAACCCCATAAACAATCCTTGTTGATGAGGATAGAGTGAAATATTCACCTCCAAATCTGTAAATTTTTGCGGTCACGTGCGACTCACTTTACTTGAACAAAATTGACCAGATTTCAAGCTGTGTGTCGCTTGGTCCATATTTGTAGTTCTGTAACATGCAGTGTATTGCTGTAACATGTAGTGTAGTGCTGGAACATGTAGTGTAGTGCTGTAACATGCAGTGTAGTGTTGTAACATGTAGTGTAGTTCTGTAACATGCAGTGGTAGTGCTGTAACATGTAGTGTAGCGCTGTAACATGCAGTGTAGTGCTGTAACATGTAGTGTAGGCCTGTAACATGCCGTGTAGTGCAGTAACATGCAGTGTAGTGCTGTATCATGTAGTATAGTTCTGTAACATGCAGTGGTAGTGCTGTAACATGTAGTGTAGCTCTGTAACATGCAGTGTAGTGCTGTAACATGCAGTGTAGGTCTGTAACATGCAGTGTAGTGCTGTAACATGTAGTGTAGTTTTGTAACATGCAGTGTAGTGCTGTAACATGCAGTGTAGTTCTGTAACATGCAGTGTAGTGCTGTAACATGCAGTGTAGGTCTGTAACATGCAGTGTAGTGCTGTAACATGTAGTGTAGTGCTGTAACATGTAGTGTAGTTCTGTAACATGCAGTGTAGTGCTGTAACATGTAGTGTAGTTCTGTAACATGCAGTGTAGTGCTGTAACATGTAGTGTAGTTCTGTAACATGTAGTGTAGTGCTGTAACATGAAGTGTAGTGCTGTAACATGCAGTGTAGTGCTGTAACATGCAGTGTAGGTCTGTAACATGCAGTGTAGTGCTGTAACATGTAGTGTAGTTCTGTAACATGCAGTGTAGTGCTGTAACATGCAGTGTAGGTCTGTAACATGCAGTGTAGTGCTGTAACATGTAGTGTAGTGCTGTAACATGTAGTGTAGTTCTGTAACATGCAGTGTAGTGCTGTAACATGTAGTGTAGTGCTGTAACATGCAGTGTAGTGCTGTAACATGCAGTGTAGGTCTGTAACATGTAGTGTAGTGCTGTAACATGTAGTGTAGTTCTGTAACATGCAGTGTAGTGCTGTAACATGCAGTGTATTGCTGTAACATGTAGTGTAGTGCTGTAACATGTAGTGTAGTTCTGTAACATGCAGTGTAGTGCTGTAACATGCAGTGTAGGTCTGTAACATGCAGTGTAGTGCTGTAACATACAGTGTAGGTCTGTAACATGTAGTGTAGTGCTGTAACATGCAGTGTAGGTCTGTAACATGCAGTGTAGTGCTGTAACATACAGTGAATATCGTGTTATTCATATATGAAAAGATAAATTCTTATCCGAGATCAGTCTACAAAATAATAGCGTCTCAAAATATTTTTTACAAAGCATATTATTGATAATTACGGTAATATTTTAATTATCATTTGATGATGACGTTTCAATTTTTATTATTTCTCCATTTGGCAGAAGCACTGGAAACTGAATATTGCATTTGAGACCGAAATATTTGTCGAATCCCCCAAAGAATTTTAGTTAGAATTCTTCGCAGAAATTTCCGGTTCGTTTCCTGAGTAAAACAAAGTTGATTTAATCTCTAAAAATTACACCCCGAACAATTCCCAGCGGGCGAGACGTTGCTCTTCCATGAATGCGCGAATATAGGTTAGTGGGCCCTTCACCGCAATATGTCAGTGGGATGTTCCAGTGGGCGGCTGGTGGGAATAATTCCTGCTCTTCTTGAGGCAATGATAACAAGGACTGGAGAGATAACAGGGGTGGGAATCGAGGTTTGGGTTAGGCAGCATGGAGGTTTAGAACACAACACAAATGGTTTAGAACACAACCGAGACACAGAAAAAAGAGGATGATAACTGGAAAGTAATGTGATTTGTAAGGGATAAACTGATTGTGTTATAATCACGAGCGAAAATTATTCAGCAATAACTCCAACCAAAATAATTAGAACGACAAAGCGTCCCCACCGCAGCGGAGCGATCATGCATCTCGGCACCGCCTCTTAATTGTAAAAAGAAACCAGATTAGTTGACAAAAAAATGACTGACGTTTTCATGCGTCGGCTAACAATCCGACGACGTTTTGTTGAAGTCGTTGCTCGTTTGATTGCAGTGCGTCTTCACAACTTTCCACTGCTAAATGATTGGTAAGAGAAGTCACAATCGAAAAATAATACTGTTGAGCAGGTTGAAACTCTAAAATTGGGTACAGATACAGGCACTAGGCTGAATAACCCAATAATAGGAATGGGTCATCCTCGCCACCACGGCACGATGGGCCATCCTCGCCACCACGGCACAATGAGCCATCCTTACCACCACTGCACAGTGGGCCATCCTTACCACCACTGTACAGTGGGCCATCCTTACCACCACCGCACAATGGGCCATCCTTACCACCACTGCACAGTGGGCCATCCTTACCACCACTGTACAGTGGGCCATCCTTACCACCACCGCACAATGGGTCATCCTTACCACCACTGCACAGTGGGCCATCCTTACCACCACTGCACAGTGGGCCATCCTTACCACCACTGCACAGTGGGCCATCCTTACCACCACTGCACAGTGGGCCATCCTTACCACCACTGTACAGTGGGCCATCCTTACCACCACTGCACAGTGGGCCATCCTTACCACCACTGCACAGTGGGCCATCCTTACCACCACTGCACAATGGGCCATCCCTACCACCACTGCACAATGGGCCATCCTTACCACCACTGCACAATGGGCCATCCCTACCACCACTGCACAGTGGGCCATCCTTGCCACCACTGCACAATGGGTCATCCTTACCACTACTGCACAATGGGCCACCCTTACCCATGTGTGCTTGTGGATATCGCGCTTCTTGAACAAGCTGTTCCACACTTCCTGCTTCTGTTCCATGAACAAATCTATCAGGTTCTCTCTACGTCACCCTACCACATTTTCTACCACTATAACCACAACTCTCGTATTTGGGTCCCCAGTATCACCACGTCGTTTTGACCTCTATTTAAAACTCTCAATTCACACTCAGGTCAATCCAAAAATTGCTCCAACATCCCATCACTCCTCTTGCTACCAGGTCCATGAGCACTCACAGACGCCCATCTTTACACACCCAGCATAACTTCCACCTACATCAATCTTGAAGACATTTTTTTTCGTTTCGGCAACTCCACTAGCCAACCGATCACTCAATATCAACACAACACCTTTTCGTGTCCGACCTTCTGCCTGGTCAGACTTTCTTCCATTTACCTATGCTAACTCACATTCATCCCTACCTTTCAACTTCGTCTCTCTCAGCGCCAGCACATCAAACTTCTTTCATACAAACATGTCACCAACCTCTCTCTTCTTTACTTCATTCGAACTACAACCACGCAGATTTAGTGGCCCTTACTATGGGATTCGGAGAGGCGTGAACCTCTCCACCCCGGTCGTCATGCCGTCTTAAAAAGAGCAACTTAAAGAAGAAGGATTTTTTTAGCAGCCTCGCTTCGCCTCTTTTAGTCGCCTCTGACGACACGCAAGGGGTTACGGTAGCAGCAATCGAATTCCATGCCACTGGGCACCCCTGTTAACGTCCCTCACAACACGTAAGGGGTTATGGTAGCAGTATGCCTGATTGGAAAGTGAAAGTAAAAAGCGTCGTAGTGAGCCAAAATTGACCGTCATGTACAAGTCCATCCCCTCAGGTTACGTTGAATCAGGTGATCAACCGGTACTGGCATTGTGGTTACACCCATGATAAAAATTCCCCATCGCTTTACGACCCATAGTGACCTTGGGGTCACCGTGCTGGAACGTACGCCGATTGACTGACACCCGAGTGATCTTCGAATGGAGTGGGAGGCCTCACCAGCCAGCGAGCAGATTGGGTCAAGAGGATCTAATGTTGAGGGTAGGGGGCACTTGGTAATGAGTGTTGAGGGTAAGGGCACCTGGAAATGAGTGTTGAGGGTAGGGGGCACCTGGTAATGAGTGTTGAGGGTAGGGGGCACCTGGTAATGAGTGTTGAGGATACGAGGCACCTAGTAATGAGTGTTGAGGGTAGGGGGGCACCTGGAAATGAGTGTTGAGGGTAGGGGGTACCTGGTAATCAGTGTTGGAGGTAAGGGGCACCTGGTAATGAGCGTTGAGGATACGGGGCACCTGGTAATGAGTGTTGAGGATGCGGGGCACCTGGTAATGAGTGTTGAGGGTAGGGGGCATCTGGTAATGAGTGTTGAGGATGCGGGGCACCTGGTAATGAGTGTTGAGGGTAGGGGGTACCTGGAAATGAGTGTAGAGGGTAGGATGCACCCGGTAATGAGTGTAGAGTGTAGGGGGTACCTGGTAATGAGTGTTGAGGGTAAAGGACACCCGGTAATGAGTGTTGAGGATTGGGGGCACTTGGTAATGAGTGTTGAGGGTAGGGGGCACCTGGTAATGAGTGTTATGGGGTAGAGGGCACCCGGTAATGAGTGTTGAAGGTAAGGGGCACCTGGTAATGAGTGTTGAGGATACGGGGCACCTGGTAATGAGTGTTGAGGGTGGAAGCACCTGGAAATGAGTGTTAAGGGTAGGGGCACATGGTAATGAGTGTTGAGGGTAGGGGCACCTGGTAATGAGTGTTGAGGGTAGGGGGTACCTGGTAATGAGTGTTGAGGGTAAAGGGCACCCGGTAATGAGGGTTGAGAGTAGGGGGTACCTGGTAATGAGTGCTGAGGGTAAAGGGCACCCGGTAATGAGTGTTGAGGGTAGGGGGTACCTGGTAATGAGTGTTGAGGGTAGGGGGTACCTGGAAATGAGTGTTGAGGGTAGGGGGCACCTGGTAATGCCTCCTCCACTACAAGGCCCTGGTACCCTCAGATACGAGCACGTGTGATACTCTGGTTTAGTTGAAGACGTACCTCAAAGAGTTATTTTTTAATACAATGGATCATTCTTGGTCGGTACCTAATCGAGTATGGAAGTAACAAATTCTGATGTTGAGTAAAACCAAAAAAGTGAGGGTCTGAACGCGGACAAACCAAAAAGACAATCAAGAAAATTTCATAGCAATGTCCATCTATATGGTAGATATTTATTAAACCAGAAGTAGTTTAGCTACAATGCAATACATCATTTGACACTAATGGGTATGAGTCGTCTGAGAACCAATCCGCAACGAGACGGCATAAACGTTGGTAGCTTCAATTTCAGAGATGAACATTAACCGTTTCTGTCGTTTGTTGCTAATGAAGTTCGTGAGAAAAATAAGAATTTCCCGACTGATGACTCTTCTATTGGCCTCATAATAATACCGTAGAAATAAATCAAATAATGAAGTAATAAAAACTAGATTAAAAGAAATCAGCTGATTGTAGTGCTCCATAAGATTGTTTAAATACATTGCATTCCCTGATAACTTCGAAACAGGATGAAAAGATACCAATGTTTTTTTTTAACGGAAGAAATTGGTGTCATGACTTTTAATGTTCGAATTTCGCAAACATGTGTGTTGTCAATCCAGTACCCCCCTCCCCCCCCCGCTCGAGGTCGAGGTTCTAAGCAATGCTTACAAGTGTTTACAAGAGTAGAAAGACAGCAACAGGACTATTGGCCCAAACTAAGCTACCTTTTAATAGCAAGAGGATTAGTTCTGAGTAGAACGTCTAAGAGGCCTATTGGCCCAAACTAGGTTGCCTTTTGATGGCAAGAGGATTAGTTCTGAAGTAGAACGTCTAAGAGAGCTTCGTGTGCTATTTCTGTTTTTTATAACAACAGGAAAGAGAGCGGTTTAGTTATTTATCGGCTATCGAGCCGCAACTTAAACGTTTCGATTGTATTACTGTTTTCAACCTCCGCTGGAAGTTTGTTCCATTCTTCGAAAACTCTATACGTGAAGAAATTGCGCTTGATGTCGAGTAAGAAACGTTTCCCAACGATTTTGTATCCATTGTTCCTAGTCACTCCGCTAGTATCTAAACTGAAAAGGCTCATTCGGTCGACATTTTTCTTACCCTTCATATTCTTCCACACACCGATCATGTCTCCTCTGACTCGACGTTCCTCTAGCGAATAAAGATTGAGTTCACGTAGCCTGTCTTCGTACGATTTATTCCGTAGCGAGGGGATGAGTTTGGTAGCTCTACGTTGAACCTTCTCAAGTTTGATAACGTCTTTTCTAAGGAATGGAGACAAGAATTGAACGGCATACTCGAGATGCGGTCTAACAAATGCATTAAATAACTTTAGCATGGTGGCACCGTGCTCAAGTTATTGGTGCCACCTTGCATGATGTGATGCCGCCTTGCATGATGTGGCGCCACCTTGCATGATGTGGTACCACCTTGCATGATGTGGTGCCACCTTGCACGATGTGGTGCCATCTTGCATTATGTGATGCCACCTTGCATGATGTGGTGCCACCTTGCATGATGTGGTGCCACCTTGCATGATGTGGTGATACCTTGCATGATGTGGTGCCACCTTGCATGATGTTGTGCCCCCTTGGATGATGTTAACAAGTGCTTACAAGTTTAGGAAGACAACAACAGGCCTATTGGCCCCAAACTAGGTTGACTTTTGATAGCAAGAGGGTTAGTTCTGGAGTAGAACGTCTAAGAGGCCTATTGGCCCAAACTAGCTTGCCTTTTGATAGCAAGAGGATTAGTTCTGAAGTACGAACGTCTCTGTGAGCTTCGTGTGCCATTCCTGTTTTTTTATAACAACAGGAAATGGAACGGTTTAGCTATTTATCGGCGATTCATGTAAAACTTATCGAGCCGCAACTTAAACGTTTCGATTGTATTGCTGTTTACAACCTCCGCTGGAAGTTTGTTCCATTCTTCGACAACTCTATACGTGAATAAATTGCGCGTGATGTCGAGTGAGGAACGTTTCCCAACGATTTTGTATCCATTGTTCCTAGTCACTCCGTTTGTATCTAGAGTGAAAAGGCTCGCTCGGTCGATGTTTATCTTACTCTTCATAATCTTCCACACTTCTATCATGTCGCCTCTGACACGACGTTTCTCCGGCGAATAAAGATTGAGTTCACGAAGCCTGTTTTCGTACGATTTATTCCGCAGCGAGGGGATGAGTTTAGTAGCTCTACGTTGAACCTTCTCAAGTTTAATAACGTCTTTTCTAAGGAATGGAGACCAGAATTGAACGGCATACTCGAGATGCGGTCTAACAAATGCATTAAATAACTTGAGCATACTGTGTTGGTTTTTATACGAGATAGTGCGGGATATCATACCTAGCATTTTGGTGCCTTTCTTGGCAGCATCGTTACATTGCTTGCTGCTTTTTAAATCGATACTAGTGATGACGCCTAAATCTCTCTCTTCGGTGACGGGAATGAGTTTCTTTCCAGTCATTGAATATTCGTGTTTGGGGTTATGAGGACCTACGTGCATAACTTTGCATTTGTCTACATTAAATTTCATTTGTCACTATTCTGGCCAATAAACAATTTTGTTCAAGTCTAGTTGCATCTGCTGACACTCTAGTTCAGTTTGCACTTCGCCTCCGATCTCAGTATCGTCTGCCAAATTGCTAATGTTTGAGAATACGTTGCTATCGAGATCGTTAATGGATATTATAAAGAGAACTGGCCCTAACACGGATCCTTGATGTACGCCGCTTATAACATTAACATAGGGGAGGAAGCTCCGTTAGGTACAACTCGCTGCCGTCTGTTCGTAAGCCAGCATTTTATCCAGTTTTTAAGCTCGCCACGAATACCGATGCTGTGC
Organism: Gammarus roeselii; assembly: GCA_016164225.1. Lineage (NCBI taxonomy): Eukaryota > Metazoa > Arthropoda > Malacostraca > Amphipoda > Gammaridae > Gammarus > Gammarus roeselii. The sequence goes on along the minus strand of SDVV010012657.1, from coordinate 5,351 downwards.
AATTTACTAAGTAGGCGCTTGTGGGGGACTTTATAAAAGGCCTTTTGAAGGTCAAGGTAAATGATATCGATTGGAGATTTTGTGTCGTGGATTTCGATTATATTTCCGAAAAGAGTAGCAGATTTGTAAGACAGGAACGGTTGTGTCTAAAGCCATTCTGGGAGTCACTAATCAATTTGTTTGATTATAAGAAATCTATAATTTTATCCGTTATCCAACCTTCCATCAACTTGCCAATGACTGAGGTGAGACTGATTGGACAGTAGTTGACGGGACACTTTTTATCCCCTTTTTTTAAAAATTGGGGTAACATTGGCATCTTTCCATTTAGAAGGGCAGGTGCCACTTGTGAGAGATTGGGTGAAAATGTTTGATAAAGTTCGGCGATTTCGTTTCTAGTCTCTTTTAGAATTCTAGGATGAATTTGGTCTGGACCTGAAGATTTGGTAACTTTCAACTTATCTATGTATTTATGAACTTCTGCGAGGCAAAAGTTCACTGTGGTGAGGGCTTCAATTTGTTTTGCCGATTCTGTGATTGCTATTATGTCGATACTGTCATTCAATGCAGGGATACCTAGTTCTTCGATTTTGTCTCTGAGACTTCGAGCGTTCACGTAGTAACATTTGAGAGTACCGTTAGTCACATTGACTTGATTTGCTTGAATTATTTTGTTCCTACTCTGAGGTCTTATGTCGGAGCCAAGACTTTCGTTTTGGTTTACACGGGTTGTACTAGCGGAGCTGCGACTACTGTCTCCAACTCGGAGTGTATTGATGACAGGAACTTTTTTGCTAGGACCTGTGGTGGTGTTTTGATGGGTACTTGTATTTGTTATGTATCTCTTGTTGAAACGGTCGGAAGTCGCTGTGTCGTTTCGTCGTGCACTGCTGGCGGAGTTGTTGGCATGATATCGTTTCCGTTTTTTGACTTATTTCCGTTGAAAAGTCCAGCGCGATGTTTTTAAGGATGATTTCGATGGTATCTAGTCCATACGTGTTAATGCGAGCCTTGTTGGTGATTCTATTAAAGTTATAGTACTTTGGGTCGATCATCGTATCTCAATGATCCGAGAAAGATATTTTCTGGGCTTTGCAGAAAATTGCTAGGCGATTGTTATGTAAAATCATCTTGCTTAACTTGTATCTCCTTTGGTTCGGATGGGGCAGGATACCTGTGACATGGAGGTTCGCGTGTGAAAGTTTGATGTTGTTTAGCATAGCTTCATACCTTTTCCATGTTGATTCCGTCTGCGACACGTCTTTAGTTCCGACTTGTATTATAATTCGCTTAGATGAATGTATCCTTTCCTTTGCAATTATGCCTTTAACCTCGTCAGTTTTCAAATAAGCTTTGCCAAGTATTTTCTGTTGAATTCTCTCTTTTTGCTGATTTGATTTGAAGGAGGTGACATTGTAATCACCTATCACAATAATTTCCTCTGTATTCTTAGAGTCCATTTAATCGGGCAATACATCGAATCGGTTACGTGAACTGCATCAAAAATGGTGAGATTGTGGTCCAACGTGTGTTGCATTGTCACAGCGTGGCTGCCTCCTACTAACTAATGTTGAGTACAGTGCCTCGCTATCTTTGACTGAGTTTTCTATCGGCTTAATACGATCGTTTGTCTCAACGTCTGGAGCCGAAAGTTTCTTGGCGAATTCGTAGTCTATGTGCACTTGGAGTTTTTTTACTTGATTTTGGGTGGCCTCGACAGTTTCTTTGACTACTGCTTATTCGCTGCTTATCAGATCTTTAAATTCGTGAAGCTGTTTCAGCACATCTTCCAATTTCAATTCAACAGCTATCTATCGGGTATCCTTGTTGACTGTCTCTGGTATGGATAAGCCATTGGATGAGACTAACTCTGTTTTGGATAAGCTATCGGAGGCGTGACTGTTATGTGCTTTCAGTTGTTTGGTTCCCTCTGCCGCTTGACAAAATTTACAGAACAATGTCTTGCATTCCCCATTTGAGTGACTGCTATGCAAAGTCCTGGCAGAGTCAGAAGAACTTTGGCAATCCATTGGTTCGGGGGGGTACGAGGTGTGGCAGATGCCCCATTCTAGCTCAGTCTGAACCATCTTGGACTGTTATAGAATTTACCGGTGGGAAAATTGACCGTTATCTTGACTTCTATTTTATTGTGATTTCTTGTGGACAGCAAATATGAATGCAATACTATAATTGAATGCGGGAGTTGACGATTATGTCGACGATTGGGAACAGAATTAAAACGGTAATAATACAAATGAGAGTCGGATGCGTGTATCGTCGGATACGCGTTAGCGCAAGGTTACTTCCTATTGCGGGATTTGGGTTAAATGCAAAGCTAAACTAACTTGTAGCTGCTCCCATCTGCTTCTCAATAAAGGAATGATATCATGATTCTGGACACCAACCTTGCACCAAACAAGACCGTCGAAGTATCAGAAGATGACGAAAAAATAATTACAATTCAATAAGTGGGGTGTTATGAAGTCGTAGCACGATTCTAAGTTTCAATATGGAAAGTGGTACAATACAACTACCTGACACAAGATACTTGTGGTTTTGTTACAGAGAACCGGCCACATTTGACAATGTCTAATATCGTAATACCAGTAACATCTTAGAATACGGTTGAGGTGTAGGGGACGATCGGCTCTGCCAACGGTTGTAGGGGCGCGGAGGAGGAGGGAGAGGCGTGAGGACACCCTTAGAGAGAGAATAGCGTATACAGTTTCTCCTAGTTTTCAAGTCACAGAAGTTTCCACTTGATTATGATTGACGCAAATATCACACAGACAGATAATTTTGTATAACCTGTTGTTACTTTTTTATTCAAATGAAACTTGAGTAATAACAGATACAGAAATTCTATATAATCTTGTTGTCGAACTTTGGCAGTAGTGCTCCCTTTCATTGTTTTGATTTTAATTTTGAGTGAATTGATTTGATTTGATAATTGTCGGAGGCGCGTTAGTGCAAGTTACATCTTATTGCGGGATAGATTTTAGGGATTGAGTATATTTGTATTGAGTAGTATTGAGTTCATTTGAGATATTTTTTCATACAAATTCCCCAATAAGCATACAGACAACATAACATGGACATAATCTTTCTTGATCAAGTGGTGGCTGCTTGGTTTATGGTTTCAGAGTTTAGTGCCATGATACTGTCCACTCCAAATTTCCTCGAATTTTGTTACTGCAAACAGGTTTCATTTGAAAATGCTGATTATTTTAATATCATTAACACATTAAAATACTGATAAAGACAGGCAGGTACACACGCACTACTAAAATCAAAGGTAAATGAACCAGAGCTGCATCCTAACAGTGTGTCATTCTAACAGAAGCATAGTGCGGAAATACGTTTTCAGATATAGTTGTGCGACGACAACAACCAGTTGCATTTGAAGTGTTAAAAGCCAGTATACTAGTAAATAACTGCCGAGGAACAGACAGGTAGTATGGGCACAGCTATAATAAAGGTCTAATTCTAAATCAAACCAATAGATCATAAATTAATACACTTGTTTTCACAGTGTTGAAATAGGTTATCAATACCTAACTATGCATTGACGGCTATTGAAACCATTAACAGCTATTTTGTTGATAAGATGTCCCGCAGCAGCGGTACGATGTCCCGTAACAGCGGTACGAGGTCCTGTAGCAGCGGTACGATGTCCGGAGTCAAGTCGAGGAGTCCCTTAGCAGCGGTACGATGTCCAGAGGGAGAGCAGGAGACGTTGTTCACATGGGACGAGTCAGGGCGAAATAAACAGAAGTGTCTGTCCCCTTAGGCTGGCGACACAATTGAGAAAAGTGTCTGTATCAGTGGGCTGGCGTGATAAACAGAAGTGTTTTATCAGTGGGCTGGCAGCACTGCATTGCCATATTTGTCGAACTGCAGAACAGTTTGGACTGTTTGTTTGGCATGTAGCAATTTCTTCAAATCCGAAGGTGTATACACGCACGAGTCAATTTTTTATTTAAATTTTGAGATTTTCGAGAAAACTGGACAGTTGTGTGACACGGCTTTCTTCACAGTCTAAGCTATTACTACCAATGAATCCATTATTTGTAACAATAACAGCATGGCACTGGTAGTAGCAGTTGTTAATTAGTACTCGCAATTTCATAATCAGTAACAATGTAATGATTGCTATTGCTGACCGACTCTAGCGACTGAAAAACTCCATATCGAGACGGAACGCTTTCCACCATTAACATTGCAATTACAGGTACTGATATTACTGCATTGCAAATACAGAGACTGATTTCACTGCATTGCAAATACAGAGACTGATTTCACTGCATTGCAAATACAGAGACTGATTTCACTGCATTGCAAATACAGAGACTGATAATATATCGAGAACGATCATTCTAGGAATTCACCGGGTGAGAGGTGTTACGGCGACTCGCAGCAACCCTAAGCCCACGCCAGGGCCACCGGTACTGGGCGTGAGCCCGTAACGGTACTCGCATTCACCCATCCCGCTAGATTCAAGGCCGTCTGCTGTCCTAACGGGACAAGCAGATGCAAGGACTATGGTGCCCGGAAAGTCGACACCGCCTAAGAGGAGGACTTGCTCAACTCTATGCGGCGGTGAAGATTTGGAGAAATACCATATATTTTTACTTTTTAGTTTTATTATTCTTATGTGGTACAGTACCAGCACTTACCACCACACCCCTCCTTTCTTTCCTCTCGTGCGGGAGGGGGGGGGGTGGGGGGTGGGGGTGGAGGAGTGAGGGGAGAAGTGCCGTCGTGTAGGCGAGGTTCCTCCGTGTGAGGATGTTCGTTGCCTCCGGAGTGGATGGTGCCTGTTGAATGTCGAAACCGCACCATGAGGAGAGCTTGCTCAACTCTGCGGTACGACAAAGATTAGACAGATATCATCTATTGCCGAGGCGATGAGTATTTCCCCATGAGAAGCCTTGCCGACCAAATGGTATTTATCTTTCACTTCTCTACACTCCCTGCGAGAGAGAAAGGAGAGGATAAAAATGGACAGAGGTAGCCAAAATTACGAACTAGTTAGATGGAAGTCTGCCGGCGACTCACTCCCACACCCCATGAAGTTCGAAAACTGAACCCACTGATGAGGAGAGCGTGGCTCACCTCTAAGTACGACGTAGATTCAACAAGGATGTGCGAGTGAAGTCCGAAGGCGACCCAGCGACGCTTACCGATAAGCCACAGCGGCGGATCACCCCCACACCCCAACAAACACCCATCTTTTGGATCTCTCCCCTTCTTCTTCTTCATCTTTCTCTTTTTCTTTTCTTCTTTCCTTCGTAATACCAGCGCCGGTAACATCTCTTGGAGATGTCCATCTGACATCTCATTTGAAATAT
>SDVV010012656.1:0-15381 GCA_016164225.1 Gammarus roeselii | reverse complement strand
TGGTCGCAGGCCTAGAGGTAGACCGAAGTTTGGGTGGATGGATGGTCTGAAGCAGGCGTTGGGAAGAAGAGGCATGAATGTGGAGGTGGCGAGAGAGCATGCAATGAACAGGCGTGAGTGGAGAATGGTTGTGAATGGTTGATTTTGACGCTGCTCTGATGTGTTTTCCCGCCCTTGGCATCCCGCTGTCGGGATAGTCGTGGGTGGGGGGGGGGGCCGGCCATTATGACGCGGCGGGGGTAAACCAGTGAAAACTGTCTGGCCCTGCTGCTGACGACAGTTCCTTGGTGCATTCGGGACCCAGAGTGTAAGTTGAGGGGCTACCGGCCGAACCCTTTAGCACAAAAGGGCTAAGTTGTGTGAGTGTGAGCGTGAGCGTATGACGGTGTGAGTTGCGCCTTGCCATCGGCAACCCCTCTTTCTGGGGGATGCGGCCTAGTGTCTGTATCTGTATATCTGTATCAATGTTGGAGAGAAGTATCGGAAGAGAATCGGTCCAAGGACTGAGCCCTGTGGAACTCCACTCACGACTCCGCCGACACACAGCCGTCAACAGCCACAACCTGCACTCTGTCGCTGAAAAATGCCCCAATCTAGCGTCCGACTTCTCCCATGATGCCGAGGTCTCTCATCTTGTGGAGGAGTACCCCATGATCCACCTTGTCAAATGTTTTTTCGAAATCGAGGTACACCACGTCCAGGTTGTTTTAACATTCAAGCGCTTTTAGGATGTGATCGTGGTGAGTCAGTAGTTGCAACGAGCAGGACCTCCCTCCCCGAAAGCCATGCTACCCAGTATTCCTTCTATCCCCTTCTTCCAGGAAGGAGACAGTGCGTTTGCAAATGACTTTCTCGAATACCTTTATGATGTGCGAGGTCAATGCAACAGGACTGTAGTTGTTTGGAAGAAATTTTGAGCCTCCCTTCTAGATAGGAGTGATCTTTGCTCCCCTCAGGGGTTGAGGAATAATACCCTCCGTCATGGAAGTCTCCCAGAGTACATGGAGAGGTACAGAGAGCTCTGCAGCACAATTCTTTTAGAGAATTGTCGGAATATTGTCTGGTCCCGCAGCAGAGTTTACCCTTATTTCTTAAATTGCATCTACTATTTCAAACGTTTTGAAGTCAATTTCCGTCAGCATGGGCTGCTGTTTATTTCCAACATCGTAAACGAGCTCGGATCAGTGATTGCCCAATTAGCAAGGGGCCGGCTAAACACTCCCTCATATTCACGCCTCAGGGCCTCGCTTACCTCCTCTGTCGAGCACGTCACTCGACCGGCCGAGTCGACGAGGGAGCCCGCAGCAGCTTTACATGTGGCTTTGTTTTTCTCGATACTTGAAGAAATACTTTTAGTTTGTCTTGATAGCGTCAACTGCAGCCGTTTCTTCCCTTTCTTTTTCCCGCCTCTCAGTTTTTCCTCGAGTTGTGCCACCTCTCTTGGATTTTCATTTTCATCTTTCCATCCGATGCCTTTGCAATTTTGTGGTTCAAGTTGCATCTCCTACGCATCAATATTTTTCGGTCTCAAAGGATGGATAGTACGGGCTTTAATCTGCGAAGCGGTGCATATATAGTCGCAGTCTCGAGTGTTCTGGAAATCATAAATTCCTTTTGCTTTTCAACAGAGATGTCCTCCATCTGAGTGCGCCAGTCAATCTCGCCCAACTCGCCGCGCCAAAGAGATTGAGGTCACCAAAGTCTGTAGTAGTTGTTTGGTTCGTGTTTCTACCGACTTAGTGTGTTTCAGCGTCCCTAATGCTGGATATGATCTTGATGAGATTATGGTCCGACAAAATGGTTTTATCGATGCTAAAACTGGGACCATTCCATCGTTGTTGGTAACGAATAAATCGAGGATGTTTGTGCCTCTTGTGGGCGCGTCTATCATCTGATTGAGGCAGCATTGTTCAGAGAAGGTAAAGAGCAACTCTGCCTGGATGTTATCCTCGTTAATGTCTCTATGACACGTCTTATTTTTTTGCCAACACACGTGTGGCAAGTTGAAGTCCCCAACCACAAACACCATTTAATTTAGTCATGAGTGGTTGGAATTGTGTCGCCTCACATCCAGGTGGATGACGATGTTTAAGGAGGTCATGTGTAGGGCAAGAACCTCCACAAAAGAGTTCGACTCTCCCATGATCACCTCAGTCAGGGGTGCAAACTTTCCTAACACGTACATTATTACGCCTTCCTTTTTTCTTCCGTTTCGGTCCATTCTGAACGGCACCATGTTTCTGATGTGAATCTCCTAATCTTTAATTGTCAAATTTAAATGCGATTCAGAGAGACAAATGACCAAAGAATTTTCTTCGGATGCAAGTTTAGCGGGAATCTTTGTCTTTTCACTGAGCCCTCTAAGAAGCAGTCCCTCAATATTTCCCACTATGAAGGAAAACTGCTCCCCCGGGGGCCTTACTTCACATGGAAGGATGGACCCATATGGACCAGCTGTGAGTTCCAATGCCCGGAATGTGGTCCTTGCAGGGGGAGCCAGCCCATTTGTACCTGCATCATTTTGACAACTTGTTGCATCATGGACTGCAGGAGATTGATATCCCTCTGCAGGTGTAAAAAAGCAGAGCTCTTGTGGCTCTTTACTTGTTCCTGCTGACGCGGCTGTTACAGGTTTTGATTTTGAGTCGATGTTGCATCGATCTGGTTGTATACTTTTTACTGCCAAGTGGCGTGCTCATAGCAGTAAGGGAAAAGACTCCGGTATTTTTCTTCTTGCTCCCACTCATGCTCCCGTCCCCAGCTGTTTTCATTATAGCAGGTGGGTTACGTTTTGTGTTTCTGTGGTGAACGTACCTACATTCCTTAGTTGGACACTCTCCCTTGGCCACGCATTTATGCAAAGCTTTGTATGGAATCGTGGGCAGTTTTCCCCAAGTTTTCACCCTTTTGCTTTGTCACTACTTTTATTGCTGTTGTTCAGCCCATAATTGACAAAGCGCCAACAGGGCTCGGGGTGCTCGACCGCGCAGTCCTTTCCCGTGCGTCCTGCACGGCACCCAACAAAAAGGTTACGTTGATAAAACCGGCATGTTGGCTTTCGAGCATCTGGTTGTTGAGATGCCGTTGCACATACTGCTGCCGTCTCCCGGTGATCTGCAGTAACAGATTATCTTTTAGATCCCCTTGACCCGCAGAAGAAAAAGAAGATCCCTCCGCTTGGTCCGTTTTCTCTCCAGGTTGAGCTGTCGTTGTCCCTGGTTGGTCATCCTCTTGCTGCGAGGAATGTTCCCAATTGTTATCTGTGTTCCCTCCGCCATTTTGGTTTTTGTCTTTTTCCCGCTTAAGGATATCAGTGACCCACGCGACCTTGCCCGTCTTCGTAGCTTCTCTAAACGCAAGCTTCACAGACGTATTGAGAACGCGAGAAGAAGTATTTAATGATGCAATAATCCGGAAGCCTTGAGCAGGACGCGTGGACAGATCCGTTGCACTCATCACACTTCAGGCATTCTATAAAGCATTGTCGCGTACATGAGACACACATAGTCCCGACACTGGAAGAGCTGTTCTACCGAAATTCATTTCAATTCCGAAGTCTTCTCTAGTAGCAGTTAGTAATTGGTACGGGAACAAATTCAATTTACACACTCACGCACACATACACACACACATACGTACACACATACATACACACATACACACATATACACACATACACACACATATACACATACATATACATACATACACATACATACACACATACGCATACATACACACATGCACATCCATACACACACACACATATACACATACACGTATTCACATACACACATGTACATACCTAACTAAACACACACACACACATATACACATATACACATATACACATACATACACACACATACACTTACACACACATACACACATTCATATACACATACATACACACATACATACACACATACATACACACATACATACACACACACATACATACACACATACACCCACATGTACGCACACATACACACATACACATACATACACATATACACACACATACACATTTGCACATATACACATATACACATACACACATACACATACACACATACACACATATACACATACACAAGCACACATACATGCATACACACACATACTCACAAACATACACATACATACACATACATACACATACATACATACATACATACACATACATACACATACATGCCCATACATATGCATACATACATACATACATACATATATATATATACACACATACATACTTACATATGCATACATACATACATTCATACATACATACATACATACATACATACATACATACATACATACATACATACATACATACATACACATACATACATACATACATACATACATACACACACATACATACACATACATACACATACATACACATACATACATACACATACCTACATACACACACCAATACACATACATACATACGCATACATATGTACATACATAAATACATACATATGTACATACATACCTACATACACATGCATACATACACATACATACACATGCTTACATACACATACATACATGCATACATACATGCATACATACATACATGCATACATAGATACATGCATACATACATACACAAGCATACATACACATACACATGCATACATACATATATACACATACATACATACACATACGTACATATATACATACACATACACACATATAGACACATACATACATACACATACATACATACACATACATACACACATACATACACAAACATACACATACATACATACACATACATACATACATACATACATACATACATACATACATACACATACATACATACACATACATACATACATACATACATACATACATACATACATACATACATACATACACATACTTACACACACATACATACACACTCAGCAGTCCTAACTTTTTGCCTTTGGTGTCTTATAGTAGCCACGTTGCACTCATTCATGCAACATTTTTTTCAAATTCTTTTCAATCATGTTGTTCTCATGCTTGAGATGCCTCACTTTAAATGTAAGTCACGTGCAAAGTATCCCCGTTTCCTGCATTTTCTTGATCTTCTCCCTGCCCCAAGTAGGTGTTGGGTTGCATTCATCCCGAACTCTAAGGACCAAATCCTTGGGGCTTTGGGCAGAGTATGTTGAGTGTAGATGATCCTTGCTGCCACCTGGAGAGAGTTGGGAACATATGGCTGCAGCACCTTGGGCGTTCTTGTACCCCCGGGAACACCCGTGCATCTCTTTGACATTCGCCGTGTAAAAGTCAACAATTTTATGCAGTCGTAAACCTAACTAATCAAATAGATAGATTGTATTTAACTTGATGCAGCACTAGCCGTTAGTTTGACAGTCAGGAACAAAAGGACGCTAACTCCAGCACGCTTGAAAGCCTAGTTAATTTAGTGCTTCCACATTGTTATGTTATTGATATTTGCTGCCTCCGTTCACACTTGTATAATTTTACGTATATCCTCTCACCCGAGTTTGTTTTCTGGCTGGATAAATGGAGAGAGATGTTTTTCCCACACTTGGGCTACAGGTCGAATCAAACAAGTGTCTTTCATTGTTTTTTCCGGCTCCATGTATATAGTTAGAATTTTGTGTTCCTCCCTCCTTTTTTTCACTTGCTGTCTACTCGCACGTGACTATAGTTTCAGTTTGCACTCACATAGCTAGCCCCCAATTCATTTGCTAATGGTTTTTGGTTCCTTACGAGGTGTCAAAGCAATGAGTTGATCAAAACTCAGATAATTGCCTTTCTCAACGGAATTGTAAACTATCCAATCTGTGGAGATGCCACTACCTAGTTCAACTAGCTAAGTAATGAAGCAATTCAAAGCTTGAGGTCGTCAGTTGGGGTGAACCTTTCTGATTATTTTCTCATTGTTGAACTATGACGAGGAGGCTGAGGACTGGGCTTAGTCCCTACAAAGGAAAAGTGGGCAATAATCGTGAAGTCAGGGCTACACAAAATTTCTTGGTGTTATTACTTGAACCACATTCTTTTCCACACTGACACCATTGATTTTTAAACTTAGTAATGCATTTCTAAGTTATGTAATGATATTTTTGCTGCAAAAAGAAACTTTGTCCTAAGCTCGCTGCTTGCCTGCCGGCCCTTCACTTCTTCTTCTCTTCTAAATTTTGTGAGCCCATTCTGAGGAGCATGGCACTACCAACACCATCTGGCACCCAACCTTATTCATGTTTCGTACAGTCCACATAACTACTAGCGCAGAGGGGGTGAGCCGCGTCGAGGCTGGTCGAGGTGCGTCGAGATCAGTCGAAACATGTTGGGACGAGTCGAGTTGGTCGCGACGAGCCGAGACTGGCCCAAATGATTCGAGACAAGCCGAGATGAGCTGAGACGAGGGGTCTCGAGGGACCCGGGGAGCTCGGAAAGACCCGGGGGACGTGGGTTACCCTCCGGGATTTGCCGGGCTCTATCAGGACCCAAGGGACCTCTGCCCCCACCCATCCCCTCAAACAATGAGTGCAAAATCTATAATCCGAGCAGTTTTCCTGCCCGTGACGAACCTGCCCTCACTATCTTCTTCACGATCCACAATTTTGTCATGTATAACAATGCTAGTGAATTTCTGTGGGAGTTTCTATTAGTGATTTTGTGAATAGGTGTTTTTTCTTTAGTCTGTGCTTGCTCGCGCGTGCATAGACCATACGTAGTTTCTGTTGTTGACCTGGACTGCGTAGTTATAAACCTTGTGACGCGTTGCGGTTGGAGCTGATCCGATCCGTGAAGCCCTGGATCTTGTACCAATTTCGACGATACTATCTGTGCGCACTGGCGCGCGTGCATATTACTCTTGGAGTTCTTAGTGGCTGAAGGCGGGGATTCGTTTCGTCTGAGTTTTTATCTTACCTGAATAACTAAATTGTACCTCTACTTAACTAGACCGCGTAGCTGTAAACATTGTGTTGCATTACTGTCGGAGCTGACTTTGTCCGTGTAGCTGTAAACCTTGTACTAGTCCCAACGATGATACCTGTGTGCGCTAGCGTGCGTACATATTACTTTTCAAGTTAAAATGATTGGAGGTGAGGATTTCTTCCGTCTGAGTCTTACCTGCATAAATGAAGTGTACTGTGGTCGACCTGGACCGCGCGGCGGTCTAGGTCGGGTTGCGTTGTTGTCGGAGCTGATTTTGTCCGTGTAGCTATAAACCTTGTACTAACCTCAACGATGCTACCTGTACGCAGTAGCGTGCGTATATATTACTCTTGAAGTTCTAAATGATTGGAAGCGAAGGTCAGTTTCGTCTAAGCGTTTTTCTTATGCGCACCAGCGTGCGTCCGACATTGCTAAAATTTTCACATTTTTCCTACTATGAAAGCGTTTTTTTCTCAAACACTGAGGCGTGCGAGTCTACTGTAATCCATGATCATCGAGCCCTATTGGGGAGCCTATTTTGACTCGTGTTGAGGCTCTGGTGGATTTGAGGATCAGATCAAATCAAATCAGAGAGGTGAATGCGAGTGTAGTGGGCCTTGGCTTGGAACAGTTTTGAGCAAATGAGCGGAGTTGGTAGTTCATCCATTTACAGTTTACGGGTGATGTGGTACTGGTGGCGGATTCATAGGAGAAGCTGTCTAGGCTTGTGTGAGTTTAGTTGAGTGTGTGAGAGGAGGAAGCCTTGAGTGAACGTGGATAAAAGTAAAGAAATTGAATGTTTGCTGAGTGTCTATGCGAGCAGAATCAGTGTCCTCTTAAATGGAGAGTGATTAGAGGAAGTTCAGTGTCTTAAGCACCTGGTCTCTCATGTGGAGAAGATTGAACTTGTGGATACTGAGGTGAAGGAAGGGTGTTAAGTTTTGGGTGCACTAAAGAATGTAATGAACTGTAGTAGGTTTGGGATGAAAGCAAAGGGAGGGTTGCATGAGAGGGTAGTTGTCCCAACTGTGCTCTACTCAGCTGAGACCTGAAAGGTAACAGCAGAAGCGAGACAGTTCAATGCTTTCAAGATTGAATGTATGAGGAGCATGACTGGGAGTTAGGATCAATGATGATGTTATTCAAATTAGAACAGGCATGGTGAAGAACTTAGAAGGCTGAGTATATTCACGTATTTTGAGATAGTTCGTTTAAAAAGTTGGATGATGTGAGATTGGTAAAAGAGGTGATGAAGGCGGAGGTGAGTGGACGTGGGCCAGGCCTATTGAGAAGGAAACCGAAGTTGAGTGGATGAATGGCGCGAAGCAAACGTTAGGAAGAGGCGACATAAGTGTAGAGGTAGCAAGATAACGTGCCGTGGATAGGCGTGAGGGGAGGATGGCTGTGAATGGATGAGTTTGACTGCCCTGATGTGCTTTCCTGCCCTTGGCGTCGCGTTGAGAAGTGGGCTGGTCGTGATCTGGTTTGTGCCCGCTCACTATGACGCGGCTAGGGTGAACCAGTTTTACTGTCGGGCCCTGCTGCTGACACTGACTTCCAACCGCACTACTGACCCGAAGTGTGTGTTGCGTGGTCTCCCGGCCGGACCCTTTGTCACAAAAAAATGCTTAGTGGTTTGAGTTTGAGTGTATGAGAGGAGTGAGGAGCGCTTTGCCGTCGGCCACCTCCTTTCTAGAGGATTCGGCCTAGTGTCTGTATCTGTTTTATAGGTCATATTTCACGGACTGTTAAGGGTATGACTATTCCAATTCTAGCCTAAAACTTGTCATTTTGTCAGATGCCTCTTTGCTTTTGTGCAGAAAGTATAATTATTTTTACAACCTTTACCATATCTACTTATTTGATATCATTCTTCTAGGGATTCAGCGTTGCTAAACATTGTGTTTGATGGCTTGGGTTGCAACCCTCCCCCCTGCTCTCTGAAGTATAAACGGTGTAGTTATATACCCAGGTCGTTTCGGTAAAACGCAATTTATAAGAAGACAGCAGGAGGTGATATCCTCCCGCCTCACCACATCAAGAATCCGACGTGCTGTGCTCTTTAGACCTTGACAATTCACAAGCTCGTGACCGAACTGGTAACGGCAACACGCATTCTGTATTATGTTCGACCCAACGTTCGGACCATACTATATGTTCGAATCATGCGGAACGTTCGAACCCTTCTGTACGTTTGCGGGTTACTTCTGAACATTGTGATCTCGTTTGGATGTTCTATTTCTGATTTCGTCTGATCGTTTAAATGACTTCTGAACATCGTGATTCCTTCTGAATGTTCTGTTTCCGTCTGATCATTCGGATTTCATGTTAGTGTTCTGATTTTACCCTCTTAACGTTTTGATTTCTTGTTAACGTTCAGATCTTTGGATTTTATTTGGCTGGTATTAAAATTTTTCCGCTCTCTCTAGTATAACTTACCATTTGGTCCTCACTCCTGGCACTAAAAAGTTAGGAGGCATTTCTTGCTAAAAACGCTCGTAATGCAGAGGCCGTAAATAAAGCTTCCTTGTTCATTTTACCACGATTATAATTTTTCTTCTATACTTCTCGTTTACAGCTGCAAGTCCACATAGCTCTCTGGCCGTGAACACGTATCAAGGTCACGTTGTTCCCCCGTGCTCTCTTTCTATAAATAGACAAATAATAGATGAGTTATATTGTTAAAAAGTATTTGTTTATTCATGGCACCTACGTAACTTGGTTGATGTATTCAAATGTCAAATGGTTTTGACGTCTGTGTGTGCGGTCGTGTGGAAACCTCCGCACACAATGTTCAAAGTCCCGAAAGCCTTGAGCCTTTTGATCGATGGGTCATGCCTCCTCGGGATTTCAGCCAATGAACAAGTGCAAGTGAGTGTGTGTTCATTGGCTCAAATTCCGAAGAGGAATGACTCATCGATCAAAGGCTGAAGGCTTTCGGGACTTGGAACATCGTGTGCGGAGGAACATCATGTTCGCAAGTTGGTTTCATCCTCTTTGGAACGATTAGATAATTTCTGTTTGATGTCCTCTTTTCAATGGGTTTTATTTGTCCCCCCTCTGGTTCCACAGTTCTCTTTTGTGTGTGAATTGTTGTGAGCGTTTTTGTAAATAATACTATTTTCATATTGTGGAAAATTGTTAAATGTTGTGGGTTTTCTAAATGAAATTTAGCCACAATTTTCCTGCTAACTTTGTTACCTTGTCTTACAAAATTAACAATTATCTTGCCGTTTGAAGTTTTTCTTCTGTAAGCTCTTCAATTCTTTCCAGTTAAAATAGAAAAATGGTCATCAAACCAGCGCAGTGTTTTATGGATTATGTTGCACTCCTGTAAGCTTTGATTACAATCCTTACTTATTTAACCCACTGTGTGTGTAAAAGCAGCTAGTTGTAATTGATATACTCCTGTTTCAAGAGATGTAATCTCTATGCCATGTCAAGTAGCCACTGAATATTGAGTTGAAATTGAATTTTTGCACTCAGCTTCACACTTTTATTTTA
This sequence comes from Gammarus roeselii, assembly GCA_016164225.1. Taxonomy (NCBI): domain Eukaryota; kingdom Metazoa; phylum Arthropoda; class Malacostraca; order Amphipoda; family Gammaridae; genus Gammarus; species Gammarus roeselii. The sequence continues at coordinate 4,941 of SDVV010012656.1, read as the reverse complement.
TTTCACATTACATTGCACCATGCATTAATCAAAAGGTATTCTATCAAAACGACCCAGTTGCCGATTGTCGAATTGTTTTTTCTGTTGTTAGAACAACGGAGGTATGTAACATGCAATGATGTAACCAACATGGGCTCAAAGTAAGGGGGATCGGTTCCAAAATATTAAGATGTTCTAAAATGTATGTAGTCAAACATGGACTAAACCCACAATTACCAATCTCTGTGAGATCATGTATTAAATGAATTAATTCATGTCGTTTCTTTCTTAAATTCCGGTTTGAACTTGGCTTATGCCATTTATTTATATAAAGTTTGTACAATTGTTGAGTAATCTTCTCCGGTTTTATTGCTTTCAACATCTGAGGATATTTTTCCAATCGATTTTTGTGCTACTTGCCCAGGTGCTGCTGCGGAGGTGGTGTTAGTGCGACGCGTTCAAGAGGTGGACATCTCCGGGCTGGCAGTGCACCCTGCCTGCGTTGTCTCCATCGCCCTCACCTCGCTCAGGACAGAATCCCCTAGGCTGCCCCACCACATCCTCCCCACTCACCACCGCCCACACTCTATACCCCCGTTCTCCACGCCTCACGGCAGCAAGTATAGCATGGACTCTACTTCCGCGTCTTTTGGCTACAGAGACTTTGCTTCCGGCGGCTACGGTCATACTGGCTTCGGCGGGGGCAGCTACCGACGCCACGGTACTGGAAGAAGTACTGCCTACACGGGCCACCCTCGCCGGTACACGCGGTACGACTCCACTCGCAGTTCCGGAGACTACAGCAACAGAGGAGAGGAGGAAAGGGACGAGATCATCAAGCCCCCTGCAGCGCAGAGCCTCATCTTTAACATCTCTGGCAAGGTGCTCATGATACAGAGAGATCAGACCTCCACCGCGGAGGGAGGTGGCAAGGCAAAGGACAAAGAGCAAGAGAACGGCGGCAAACTGGTGAGGTGGAGAGGATGGAACGGGCCTGTTGGTCAAAACCTTTGGTCAGTTACTGTAATTAATAAAAAGATCAACTTCATAATTTTTTAAATGAACTGATGAGAGTATAGAGTTCAATGCTGATCTTTTGAATGTGTAACGCACGTTTCATGCTAAGAAATGTGGTTCAAAAGATATCATTGATGCGAGTTGTACTCCTATTTTGTATTGTTTTCTGTCATAGACTAAAGCAATGCTACTATTGAAGTCTCCACGCATTGTGGGCCTCAGCTCTGGAAACCCTGCATCGCCATGGGGGCCCAGCTCCTTTAATTCTGCGTCTATCATCATTGTGTGTCCCAATTTATAGATGCAAAACAGTCCCTTACCTGTAACTTGTATGCCCAGCTCTGATCATTCTGACCCACCGGCTGTGTGCCTCAATTATAATCACACTATCATCACTGTGCATCCAACGGTAATCAACCTGACCAGCTCTAGTAGCCTTACCGCACCCACAGTTTCAGCACGCGCAGATGACGCCCATTGTGCTGGCGAGCTGCTGCGAGAGTCTGTGGTGCAGCGACTGCAGCGCGTCTCTCAAGCCGCACCTCAGCCACGCCCTTTGGCTCCACTGCGGCGCGCAGGGCACTAGGGCTTGGCTGCCGCTCTTTCCCAACACCGCGGACCAGAGCCACACTTTCCTCGCCCGGCGCATCATGCTACCCGTGATGCCTTCCATCTACCCTCTCGGTGAGAGCAATAATCTTTAATTATGGACATTAGTAAACTAGGTACGTTTGGCGCCAGAAAGAAATTAAACTACCGGCCTGAAAACCCTGACCACACAAATCTGGTGGTAACATACGTCCTAATAATACAATATTTTTGAGTTCATTCGCTAGTCTAATCAAACCTTAACGGCATCTAACAGAATCTAAACTCAATTCTGATTTGTTATTAATAAATCGCCACTTTACCTCTTTCACACTGCAAAACATGTTCTGCTCGGCGGTTTTATCTCTACAATCCAGACGATGAATTGATCTCAACAGTGCAGATGCTGTTATGTTTCTCAGAAGTTAAACCCGGTATTTAAGGATATCATCAATGTTCGCTGACTCTGAATTATTCCTCTCAACTTGAATGCGTTCTCTGAAGCTAACCGCCGTTCTTCCCCTGTCACTTCAGCGGTACTGTTTGAGGAGGGCATCCTGTTGGGAGCAGAGACAGATTCGTCTCTCGTTGGTTGCGATGCCAGCGCTCTGTACCAGCCCGCAGTCATCGTCACGCGCACGGTGAGACCCTCGTGCTGTTGCGTGTGCCAACTCGTACAAAATGCAACCATCTCGGGGATCTTTAATCCCCAGTAGGGGGCAGAAGGGTTTCCTAGAGAGGAATCAAATCGTCTGGCGATACAGCAAAATTCCTAACGAGATAACTTCCCGTTGAAAGGCTGACGTGCAGTTGATTTTGTTTCTTGGCAAGCTAAGCTGAGTCTCTAATCAAAAGTTACTTTTTCCACTTTTAACTTCTCTTTGGTTTTCATTTAGAATAGTCCTCACGAACCCATGTCAAAAGATAGATTTTTAATAGTATTTTATGACGCTGCATTATTTAACACCAAACCATGGTAAGGACCACTGAACTTTTGTAATGCCCTGATCAACTGTAGCAATTTCTACAGTACTTGAGGTTCGTTATGTGGTGAGTGTGGTAGTCTAATCCCTGAGCACATCAGGTGACTACAAGCGACCCTGAGCACATCAGGTGGCTACATGCTGCGACCCTGAGCACATCAGGTGGCTACATGCGACCCTGAGCATATCATGTGGCTACATGTGATTCCTGTATGAATGGGAGAGAGGGTTGACGTCAGTGTAACGCACCATTGCAGTGGTGGTGCTGATCGCATCACTAATGACGGCAGGAACATGTACAATAGTGTTGATTGTTTAATAGCTAAATCATCCAATATTTTTCCAATTAAAAATTAATCGACCGTAGGTATTCTGTGATTCACTTTTGTCATCCCGTATTATAAATTCTAAATTCATATGCCAAAATTGTTTTCAAGCATATCATGTCGCAGTACTGACATTAAAAACATTCCAATCTATGCGTCTACCAGCAGCAACGCAATTGAGTTTGAGGTTTACTTCAATAATTCAGTTAGTGGTCATTTATTTAAATTGAGATAGTTACAAAAAAAATCGAGAATTTTTTTTTTTTACTCTTGAAATAATTACTGGTGCGATGGCTTCAAATGTATCGTTGCCAACTAAGGAATGGTGTTCTCTGTTGTCGCTGCAGAGCCAAGTGTACCTGCAAGACGTGCTGCGTCAGCTGCTGCGCCGCAACCTCGGCTACCACGCGTGGGAAGTGGCCAGCACCTGCCACAGTCTGCCGCACTTCCCCCACGCCCTCGAGCTGCTCCTGCACCAGGTTGCGCCCTACACGAACCCCTTCCTTACCTTCCTTTGAAACCTACTCGCTGTTAACCCCATTAACAGTAATCCTTACCTCACGCGCTGTGGACGCAGTAATAACGTGTCATGCCACCCAAATTCCTGTATGCACTGGAAATGTCATTATGTGTGTGCCTGTTAACAAGAAACACGAAGTAATCGTGTGTACGCAATGTTGGTAAGCTTGATGAGGTTTCCTTTCCAAAATAGTGGGGGCATACAATACACCTGACTTTTGAAAGTTTAATTCGCTTCTTGTTGGGAAAAAACAAATTTCATACCACTATTATGATCTGCTTCAATTGTTGCTATTAACTGCCCATCCTCTCTGACTGGTTGTATGATCCTTACAAGCAGTGCACGGGATTTCTCTTCCTCCATCCTCTCCTCGCCGAGCCCTTCCTCACCTCGCTGCGCCTTTCCTCCCCTCATCATGTTATTATTTCCTTCTCCGTGTTCCTACTCTAACAGTGCCCCTCCTCTCCTCACCTCGCCCCTCATATCTTTCACCCTGTCCCTCCTGTCACCCTGCCCCTCCTGTCTCACCCTGCCTATCTTCTCCTCACCCTGTTTCTCCTTCCCTTACCCTGTACTTCCTCTCTTCATCTTGCCCCTTCTCCTCTCACCCTGTCCCTTCTTCTGTCATCCTGTTCTTTTTCCTGACATCCTGCTCCTTTTCCTGTCATCCTGCGTCTTCTCCTCTCACTCTGTTCCTCCTCCCCTCGCCCTGCTCCTTCAACCCTCATCGGGTCTCTCTCCCCCTTACCAAGTCCCTTCTGCCCTTGCCGTGTCCCTTAACCCCTTGCCGAGCCCTTCTTCTACCTGTGCCCGTCCACCCCTTGCCGTGCCTTGCGTCCCCTCACCCTGCTTGTCTTCTTCTCTCACCTTGCCCATCCTTTTCTCGCTCTGCTCCTTCTGCCGTCTTTCCGACCTTCCTTTCAATAATGTTTCTCTTCCCCTCACCATGACCATCCTTCCTCGCCACGTCCCTCCTCCCCTCACTGCACCCCTTCTCTCGTTTTTGCCTCCCTCCTCTCCTCACCGTCCCCTCCCTTCTCCATACTCAGGTGCTGGAGGAAGAAGCCACCAGCAAGGAGCCCTTACCCGACTCGTTGCTACCACGTGTACTGGACTTTATCCGCGAGTTCCCCGCGTTGCACTTGCAGACGGTGGTACGGTGCGCTCGCAAGACGGAGCTGCCGCTATGGCGCTTCCTTTTCTCGGTCGCGGGCAGCCCCAGCACACTCTTTAGCCAGGCCCTGGCTGCACGGCAGCTTGATACGGCCGCCAGCTACCTCATTATACTGCAGGCAAGCAACTCTGGTCAACCTAATGGATACTGCTGCAGTTAAGGTCAAGGGTGCTAGAGAACTGTAGTCATATAATGTTTGCTCATTGTGAAATGGCAAAGTTAAGTAACCTAACCACGATGAGCAGTTCATGAAGTGGGATTCATTATATCACAAAAAAATCAAGATTTTCTTGTTCTTCTTAGTAAAAAGTATAACCAATATTATATACATCTATATATGTGTGTGTATATATA
>SDVV010012655.1:0-15383 GCA_016164225.1 Gammarus roeselii | reverse complement strand
TTCTCCACTCACGCCTGTTCATTGCACGCTCTCTCGCCACCTCCACATTCATGTCTCTTCTTCCCAACGCCTGCTTCAGACCATCCATCCATCCAAACTTCGGTCTACCTCTAGGCCTGCGACCACTCGCCTCCGCATTCATCACCTTTTTCACCAATCTCCCTTCATCCATTCTCTCCATGTGCCCGAACCATCTCAATACACGCGAATCCACTCTGTTCTCCAACTTTTTCACCATTCCTGTTCTGATTCAAACCACGTCGTTGGTGATCCGGTCTCTCAGCGTTACTCCAGCCATGCTCCTCAGACACTTCATCTCGAAAACATTCAACCTTCTTCTCTCCTCTGCTCTCACCCCCCAAGCCTCAGCTCCATAGAGTACAGTTGGGACAACAACACCCTCATACAGCCCTCTCTTTGCTTATACACTTCATGACCGCTAGGAAATGATTCAATGATTGACAATATGAATAATTCGATATTTGAGTACAGAAACCGAATTAATATACTTATGGTATAGAAGATGAAGCCCATTATTAGCTTATGTGACAACGATTGTATCTTCAAAAATGGTACGGTAAATGGTAGATATGATTCAATAAAATATATTCTCGTCGAGTTGGCCTCTGTCAAAGCTGGGAGCTACCTATCGTTCCTCGAAAGTTCAATTTGAATTCGTCACTGCTCATCTCTAGGGGCCGCCGGTTCGGATTACATGGAGCGAAATGTTATTTACAATAGTATCATGTGTGCACCTACAGAAATGTATATTTTGACAAATAATTCCGACTACAAAGCGTTGGAAAAAAACAGTGACACGCGGGGTTGAGAAATAAAAATACTTGGGGGCTGATAAACAACGAAATACATGGGTGTGGAAAATAACAAGTACATGTGGTGGCAAATCACGCATGCATGTGGTTAGAGTCCCGAGAACATGGGGTTGGGACATCAAAATGTGCTAACTTATTGTAATGAGTAGTCTACTTTATTGTACGATCACAAAGATATGGATGGATAACATGATTATACAGAAAATATGAAAACAATATAGGGTTGGGAAAATCGAAAAGCACTAACATATTGTAAGGATGGGTCCAAACCATTGTATTAATAATGAAGGGGTGAATAAGCGACATAAGTTATAAAAAAAAATCATACCTATAATACCCGTCAAACAATTTAATATACAATATACACACTTCAAGACCGATAAGAAATAATTAAATGATTGACAATCAGAAATAATACAATGCTGGAGTACACAAGTTGGTTGAATATACATCTATTATAGAAGACAAATAAAATGTTAGCTTATGAGGCAATGATTGTATCATCAAAAATAGTACGGTAATAGTTAGAAAAAATTCAACGAATTATATTAAAATCGAGTAAACCTTTGTCAAGTTAGACGCTGCCTATCGTTCCTCGGAAAAACTGAGTTCGTATTTTAATTATACTAAAACGACTGGAACATTAAAAACATAGAAATAGACAAAACGCTAGTTAACACTTATGGTAATTGGCAAAGACAATTGTGATCGGTAACAACATAGAAAACATATGTATCGTCTGAGTAAAGACGATTAGATGGTGTCTCAATGTTGAGAGTTTATAGTGGTGGTCGCTCATGAACAGAAATGCATTTCTGGTTATTGGTATTATGCATTTAGCTTTTGTTTGTTGGCAAAGTTACCGTTTTGAATTGATCGGTCAACAGATGTTCATTAAACCTATTCTTTAAGGACTTGTTGGATTCAAGATTTTTGAGGCTTGTTGGGAGGTTGTTCCAGGATTTTGGTCCAGTAATCGAAAAGCTCGACAGGCAGTTTCTGTTCTCATGTGTTCAACGTGCAGAGTATCATTATTTCTTGTGAATCGATTGTTCTTTTTCACCTCGAGAATAAATGAGTCTTTGGCTGCCGGTTGAATGTTTTTCTAGAAGATCTTTATGAATTCTGATCGACTCATGGAGTGCCAGTTTGTTGTCGATATTGAGCCACTGTAATTTTTCGAGGAGAGGACTTACGTGGTCCCGTTTTCTGTGGTTACCATCACATGTTATTCTTGCTTCAAAGAATAGCTCAATGGTTAAATGTTTGCTAACCAACGTCCGTCAAATCATTTACACGCTCAGCTGGGCTCTACCACCGCCAGTGACGTAACATTGGGCCAGCATTGGTAAGCAGCCAGACTTAGTGTGCCTGCATACGCACGCACTGTGCGGTTCAGCCCACTAGGCTGACCTGTCTATACGCTGCTTCTTTAAACTTTGCAGGCGTTAACCACAATGCTTGTTTGCATGTAGCTCTTAGAAGAGTTGCTCAAGGGCATGCACTGCTTTGTTGTGCTTGACGTGCCCAAGATCGGCACCACACATGCATCGTGCTTGCTTACATCCGTGAAAATGTTTGCTTGCTTGCATCAACGAATCTTGTTTTCTTTGAAAGTCTTCCCTGCTTCCGTGTAAATATTTAATAGAACTGCCTACGTTTGCGATTGATGGCATCATCTATTCGACCAACTCGTCTCTGCCACAACTCCAACAGTTGCTCTGTTCACAATCAATACCGATCGTCGGCTGATACCGAACCACAGTACTTCCATCAGTATGAAATACTGTCTTTTCTGTCTACTCGTCGTTCCCGCATCCCGTATATGACATTTTCATGAACTTTTGCGAGCCTTCAAAACATTTGTAAACCTCCAAACCTGAATGTTAAGTGTGACACTTGTCCTAGATCAATTTTTTAGAGCCAGTGATACCTCTCTGTATCTGCGCTGTCGTTATTTGCTGTAGAACAAGCACATCCTACAGGTGCTAGTTCTCTATTGCCTCACTGGATGGGGGCATCATATTACTCCCCGGAGCCACTCTATGACGTCACAGCACCACGATCGGTCGTCATGGAGCTTGCATCACTCGATATAGCAGTACAAGACTCCAAGCGGGCATCATCGAGCGTTGCACCACAAAGGGGTCTTGCAGGGTCCAGAGGTGGCATCATCGGTCATTACAGGACCCCGGGATGTCATCATCGAACATAACATCCCAAGATTGGACATGGCAGCACCTCGAGTGGGCATCAATGAGCATCACATCACACGAAGGGAAACCACAACATCCCGTTTGAGCATCGCCGGGCATCACGTCACACGGAGGGGCATCACAGCAGTCTGCTTGAGCATCACCGGGCATCACACTACACGGAGGGGCATCACAGCAGTCCGCTTGATCATCGCCGGGCATCACGTCACACGGAAAGGCACCATGGCACCTAGCTTGAGCATCACCGGGCATCACATCACGTGGAGAGGCATCACAGTACCTTGCTTGAGCATCACCGGGCATCACATCAAGTGGAGAGACATCACAGTACCTTGCTTGAGCATCACCGGGCATCACATCACGCGGAGGGGCATCACAGCTCCCCGCATGTGCATCACCGGTCATCACATCACGCGGAGAGGCATCACAGCACCTCGCTTGAGCATCACCGGACATCACATCACACACAGGAGCATAACAGCAATCCGCTTGAGCATCACCGGGCATCACGTGACACGGAGAGGCATCACAGCAGCCCGTTTGAGCATCATGTGGGCATTACATCACACGGAGGGGCATCACAGCACCCCGCATGAGCATCACCGTGTAGAAACACAGGTAAGTCATAGAGCAGGCTGTGCCTCGGCTCTGCCGGTGACTGCAGTCATCGGCCGGTATTTGGCAAAGGCCATGCATGATATAGGCTGTCACCCTCAAGACGTTCTGTTTCGGCTGAGGTCCTGTCAGGATTTGCTCGCTTGCCGCGGTTAAATTTTGGTCATTTACAGGCGAATTTTATGCCGATGATAAGTCAACTTTAATGAATTTCTGCCGTGGCACACACTCAACGAGAACAGCCTAGGCAGGATGGGTTGGATTCCAATTCATCCGCTGCAGATGAGCGCCACGTTGTTCTTAGTTATTAAGTTATATTACAAAGTCATTATTAATCCATGCGCATTACGCAGTGATGCATTCGTTGTAGGGTTTCTCATGCCGTTAATAACACGAACACTTATAACACAATGAAACACGTTGACGAAATCTTTATTACCTCTAACTTATTGGGTTTGGCGGGGTTTCCATGATACGAAGAATACCGATTGTATTTGTCTCGTCACTAACACGGTCATGAACTGTTTTATAACTATACTGCACTAAAAACTGCGTCATGTCTAACTGGCAGGGGCAGTAACTGACGAATACCAAAGTAGCCTTACTTTAGTTCTAGTCATTTTGTTCAGTCTAATGACATATAGTAGTTTTTTCTTGGCGAGGTATCCTTAAATCCATGCCGCATGTCGTGGGGAGCAATTGTTTTGGAACAACACACCCTCAGATATACCAACGCGCACTAACTGCTCCTAGGCTGACAGACCCCGAAAGTCAAGCAACTTTTGACGCCAAAACCCATCTGCTCTCATTCCAAGGACACTCGGCATGAATGAATGGCTTACTCTAACAAATTTACTACCAACAGGTTTGTTCACCATAATCAAAATATCACCATACCGTAAATGACTTATTTCAAAGCTATTTACCATAGAAGGATTTACTCCCAAGTAAAGGATACCTTTGTTTATACGCTCTGTAACGACATAGAAACACAATTAGCGTAGCAGAGCAGTGGAATTCTCCCTTGCCGGAGAGGAGGGGAGAAAGGGTCAAGAGGCCACCTCTGCCGAGCATTCCAGCCAAAACCGCACTGCTAGGCCAGTTGGTTCAAAATCATATACAATATTTCTTCTCTCGTCGAGGCATGTGGGTTCTATTTTCCCACACACTCCCGCCGTAAAGAAAAGCGCATTGTCACCTATTGTAGCTGAGTGACAATTCGCTTTCTTGCTACTAGAGCCGCTGCTCTTTTGGGTCTGGCATTGCATGGCTCATGTACAGCTGTTGTGTTTGAGCAGTCTCCCTTGTCAAAGGGGGAGGGAGGGGTACGACAACATTTGTTCATTTGCTCATCGTCCGCATCAGGCAGGTGTGCCTGGTTTGGTTCCGGCATCTCGGGAGAAACCTCTGAGAATTCTGTCGATTGTTCTTCCATTGGGTAGAGCAATATTACCGATTGCCTGCCTGTCCCACCGCGCTTCTTACATGACCATATTTGCCTTTGTGGAGCTCAATGACTCTGTTCAAGCTCCATAGTGGCCTGGGACCCTCATCGTGGATTTAGACTATGTCATTTACCTTGGGTGCGATGATTTCTCTGGCATCTACGGCATTATGCCGTAGAATGGTCATGTACTCCTTTCTAAACCATGTTTGGAAACGGTGTGAGAACCTTCTGGACGTACTTTTGACGGTGTGACAGAAACTCCGCCGTGAACATAGAGGGATCAAGTTTTTCCTCCGGATCAGGCGTAGCGACAGGTATGCTGTCCAGACGATATCCAAGCATCAGTTGGGATGGAGTCAATAGTTGATATAGTCATCAACCGAGTCTGAGATAGATGTTTACGGACAGCTATTGAGATCCGCTTCTATCTCACAAAGTACGGTGTGCAGATCGTCTTCTGTCACCATAGCTCTGTGTAGCGTTTTTTGAAGACACAGCTTGACCAATTTCACTATCCTCTCTGGGAAGCCTCCGAACCAAGGGGCCCGACTGGGATTGTAATACTACTTGCATATTTGATTCGGGGTGTTCCTCACACTGTGAAGTTCCTCCCAAGATTGCATTATCTTGGCGGAACTCACAAAGTTTGATCCGTTATTACTGATCAACATTTGAGGATAGGAGCGACGAGCGGAGAATCTTTGCAGGGTTCTTAGGAAGGCCTCTGCGGACAGGTCCTTGGCTACCTCCAGAAGATCCGCCCGTGTGGATTCACAAGTGTACAAGGCAATGTACCTTTTGTCAACTTGAGTCCCTTCTTTTACACAAAGGGTACCGGCATAATCTACACCAGTAAGCGAGAAAGGGCGTTACTGACTTACTCTATAACTCGGTCCGCGAAAATGCGTCCCCCGTTCCCGTCTACACTGAATGCACTTCCTAATTTTGTTCTTGATTGTTTGTCTGGCTCTTTGTATCCACCACCTTCGACGTAGGCTGGCCACGAAGTGGTTTATTCCCATGTGGTGTCTTGTTTTGTGACTCTTCGATGATCATATCGGTGATCCGATGCATGGCAGGTCGTAGGACTGGATATTTTACAGATTTCTCCACCTCAGTTTCGGTGAGTCTACTGACCACTACTAATTTGTCACCTCGGAGCGTTAGTTTGAGTTGCTTCATCAATAGAGTGGAGCACCTGGAACTGGGATAGCGGATGAATTTTATCACATCCGCAAAGACTTCTTGCTGGAGTGCTTTGACTGCCCAGTTCTCAGCCCATTCCATCTCCTTGAGAGTAAGACTCATTGGGTGCCTCCAACCATTGTTTACCAATTTACCATGTTTTTTATCCATAGACTTATCATTTATCTTAACCTTAAACTTACCATTTGAATTACCTTTTGCTTTGACCTCAACTTACCAGTTACCTTACCCTTTAGGCATTCTATGAACTTCTTCACCCAACCCAGAGTATAGATCAATTTCTTGAAGGAGCAACATTTGTTTGCAACTGCAAGTAGCAAGGACTCTGCGGGGGGAATTTTTTTCTGCTTTATTTAGTGTTACTGTGTGCACTTGAGTTGGAAAATTTTCCCACTCCTGGAGTTCCACTATGTTCTTGGGTCCATGCCACCACAGATGACTCGACTTAATTTCCTCGGGCTAACTCCTCGAGTTATCAAGTCTGCAGGATTCTTATTAGTGGAACATAGTGCCAGTTAGCATTAAGCTTTCTTTATATCTAGCTTCCGGTTTTTCATGTAAGCCTCTAGGGGGCTCGCTGAGTGGATCCAACCCAAGGCAACTTGACTGCCTGACACCATGTGAATGGCTTCAATGTTGACTTTTTTTTCATAAGCCTCACATATATACCTGGTCAGCCTTGCTCCAAGTAGTGCTGCAGTCAATTCCAATCTTGGTACAGGAAGCATTTTTCAGGTGCAATCCATCCCTTTGCCATCAACAGTGTGGCTTCACCTTAACTGACGCCATACACAACGGCTCCTTATGCTACTGTGGAGGCATCTACAAATGTGTGTATGGTCACTGACTTACCAAATTCTGCGTTGCGTTTGATGGGTACGTCACCCATCATCCCAACCCACCTTCGACTGCCAAATTTCCTTCATTAGGAATTTAGCTTTGATGTGATGGGAGTCTTTAATACAAGAGGATCAAACTGTGCGGCTAGACCACGCAAGATGGTTATCTTAGTTGACTTACCTTATTCTAGCTTTTTTGGTGCTAAGGTGCCCTGGACTGTGTCCCATCTGAGTCTCAGGATAGAAACAGTGGGTCTGACATCTGACTCACGTTCTCTTTCTGTCATCATTTTGAGGTGGTCATTTGTTGCCCGTTCCCTGAGGTTTAGCCCAGCGTCACCCAAGATAATTTTGGATTACCCATAGAATTCATTTAACTCCGTCTTTGTTGATGCAGTGATCAAGAGGTTATCAACCTATATATTCCTCCTAATCTTATCCTTCATGTCCCTTTGCCCACTTACTTTTCCAAGTGGTGGTCGATGGTTGCATTAAGGATTAACTGAGAGCAGGTTGCTCCAAAAAGGATGACCTTGAAGCAATGGGTATCTAAGGGAATGTCAGGATCCTTGGGATCTCTAGGCCATAGAAACCTTGTGAAATCTGTCATGCTCATCCAAACCTACCATCAAGATTGCCTTTGCGATGTCAGAACAGGCTGCTAGCGACCTTAATCTGAATCGCTACAACATTTGAGGTAACTCAGGGGTCATGGATGGTCCAGGATACAAACAATCATTTAAACTTACGACATTTATGTGTGGTTTAGCTGGACAATCAAATACCACACGCAGGGGTGTTGTCGAAGAATCCTTCTTTACTGAATGAAGTGAAATATAATGACAGACATCCTTCGGTTTCATGTAACTTACCTTTCCGATGAAACCTCTCTGCAACTGCTCGTGCATTCTACCGTCATAGTGCTTCAAGAGTTCATGTTCTGACACCTTTGCTTTATGCGCTCTATAACGACAGGGAAACACAATTAGCGTAGCAGATCAGTGGAATTTTTCATTGCCGGAGGGGAGGGGAGAAGGGAACATGAGGCCGCCTCTGCCAAACATTCCAGCCGGAACCGCACTGCTATGCCAGTTTCAAAACCATGTACAATATTTCCTCTCATCGAGGCATGTGGAGTCTATTTTCCCACTTGCGTTTTGAGTAAAAATATACGCGTTATGCGATGATCGCACATTACCAAGATACTTGTATTTTCTGTGTTTTGAAATGCAATCTGTTTATTGAGCACCTTCTCGTCGAGATCGTCGGTGCCACCCACTCCCGCCCGATCGTATCTTGCACCTGCTTCCCGCCCAATCGTCTTATGCACCCGCTTCTCGCCCGATCGCCTTTAGCACCCGCTTCCCGCCCGATCGCCGTTGCCTCCTCCTTCCCCCCCGATCGTCTTTGCCACCCACTTTCCGCCAGATCGTCTTTGTCACATTAAAATGACGAAGTGCTCCTACTAATACAGTTAATGATACTGGACATTGAATGGTCGAAGTACTCCTACTAGAACAGTTAATGATACTGGACATTGGGTGGCCAAAGAACTCATACTAAAACAGTTAATGATACTGGACATTGGATGGTCAAAGAACTCCTACTAAAACAGTTTATGATACTGGACATTGAATGGCCTAAGTACTCCTACTAAAACAGTTAATGATACTGGAAATTGAATGGCCAAAGTACTCCTAATAAAATAGTTAATGATACTGGTCATTAAATGTCCAGAGTACTCCTACTAAAATTGGTGATACTGGCAATTTAATGGCCAAAGTACTCCCACTAAAAGTTAATGATACTGGACATTTAATGGCCAAAGTACTCCCATTAGAAGTTAATGATACTGTACATTGAATGGCCAAAGTACTCTTAATAAAACAGTTAATGATACTGGACATTGAATGGCTAAAGTACTCTTAATAAAACAGTTAATGATACTGGGCATTGAATGTCCTAAGTACTCTTAATGAAACAGTTAATGATACTGGTCATAAAATGGTCAGAGTACTCCTAATAAAACAGTTATGTAGGTGACTCAATTTCCAGCACAATAGGTTACCCGGTGAAAAGAGGACGGTGCGAAAGACTGATACAGAGTGAGGGTTCACATTGATCATTATTCTTACTTGCTCGTTGTTCTTACTTGCTAGTTGTTTTTACTTGCTCATTGTTTTTACTTGCTCATTGTTTTTACTTGCTCAATCTTTTTACTTGACGTTGTTCCTACTCGACGTTGTTCTTACTTGACTTTGTTCCTACTTGCTCGCTGTTTGTACTTGCTCGTTGTTCCTACTTGCTCGCTGTTCCTACTTGCTCGTTGTTCCTACTTGCTCGCTGTTCTTACTTGACGTTGTTCCTACTTGCTCCTCATACTCCTTCGCCTGAACCCTCCTAACGGAGAGGCGTCGTTAGAGTCGCATCAGCACCGCTGTATCCAGGTACCAAGAGCTGCGCAGTATTATGTATCTAGATACACCTGACAAAATTTCTATGAATTTAAGCAATTTTTTTATTCAATATGTGCAGTTAAAAGTATTTGATATACTTGGTGATATGTATTGCCCATTACAAGCTGATTGAACTCTGGGCTTGAGCTGGGCGAGTTGACTGGCGTGCTAACGATGCTAAACTAACCACCTGACCATTGCCAGAGCGTAGACAACAAATATACTTTGGTCGTAATATCCACCAGCTGGGCGAGTTGACTGACGTGCTAACGATGCTAAACTAACCACCTGACCATTGCCAGAGCGTAGACAACAAATATACTTTGGTCGTAATATCCACCAGCTGGGCGAGTTGACTGGCGTGCTAACGACGTTACACTAACCACCTGACCATTGCTAGAGCGTAGACAACAAAAATACTTTGGTCGTAATATCCACCAGCTGGTCGAGTTGACTGGCGTGCTAACGATGCTAAACTAACCACCTGACCATTGCCAGAGCGTAGACAACAAATATACTTTGATCGTAATATCCACCAGCTGGGCGAGTTGACTGGCGTGCTAACGACGTTACACTAACCCCCTGACCATTGCTAGAGCGCAGACAACAAAAATACTTTGGTCGTAATATCCACCAGCTGGTCGAGTTGACTGGCGTGCTAACGACGTTACACTAACCACCTGACCATTGCTAGAACGTAGGCAATAAATATACTTTGGTCGTAATATCCACCAGCTGGTCGAGTTGACTGGCGTGCTAACGACGTTACACTAACCACCTGACCATTGCTAGAGCGTAGACAACAAATATACTTTGGTCGTAATATCCACCAGCTGGTCGAGTTGACTGGCGTGCTAACGACGTTACACTAACCACCTGACCATTGCTAGAGCGTAGACAACAAATATACTTTAGTCGTAATATCCACCAGATTTATTCCTCTCTTATCATCTGACCTTCAAGAAAGACATAATAACTCTCCCTTCTACTCCAGCGCCTTCCAACATTGCTTTTGGTGAGGGGTTGTTATTACGATTGGCACTGAGCGGGCTGTTTACAGTCGTTCGTATGCCTCATCACTCGGTTAAGGAGTTGTGCAGCATACAGATGGCACTGTCGTACGAGGATGGTTCAGTCGCTGAAGATGGACCAGTCGCTGAAGATGGACCAGTCGCTGAAGATGGACCAGTCGATCAGGTCTGGATTGAGTCATCGTTTTCATTTGATGGCATGTGAATTGATTATGGGTGTATTATCGTGATTATGTTGAGTTAAGGCTTGACTGCGGCCACCATTCCAACATGTGCCGTTCATAGCACCTACTCACAACCTGTTGGACGACTACTGCCTCAATCCCACCAAACGCCGTTCATATCAACTACTCGCCACCTGTTCTACTACCTCCACCATCCTACCACACGCCCTTCACAGCACCTACCCGCCACCTGTTCTACTACCTCCACCATCCTACCACACGCAGTTCATTGCACCTACCTTCGACTACTGCCACCATCCTACCACACGCCCTTCACAGCAGCTACCCGCCAACTGTTCTACTACCTCCACCATCCTACCACCCGCCGTTCACAGTGGCTACCCGCCACCTGTTTTACTACCTCCACCATCCTACCACACGCCGTTCATAGCACCTACCCGCCACCTGTTCTACTACCTCCACCATCCTACCACACGCCGTTCATAGCACCTACCCGCCACCTGTTCTACTACCTCCACCACCCTACCACACGCCGTTCACCGCACCTACCCGCCACCTGTTCTACTACCTCCACCATGCTACCACACGCCGTTCAAAGCACCTACCTACCTACCCCCTGTTCGATTACTGCCACCATCCTTCCACACGCCGTTCACAGCAGCTACCAGCCACCTGTTCTACTACCTCCACCATCCTACCACACGCCCTTCACAGCACCTACCCGCCACTTCTTCTACTAACTCCACCATCCTACCACACGCCGTTCACAGCACCTACCCGCCACCTGTTCTACTACCTCCACCACCCTACCACACGCACTTTACAGCACCTACCCGCCACCTGTTCTGGGAACAGGTCTAGTTACTGAGCACGGAAGGCAGATGATATTTACTCTCTTGATTAGTGAATCTGTAAATCGTTGAAGATGCGCTGTCTTCTAATCTATTGTGTGCTTCCAATCAAAACAGCTACATGGTGGTACTACATCTTCCTCACCCCCAATCAAAACAGCGACATGGTGGTACTACATCTTCCTCACCCCCAATCAAAACAGCTACATGGTGGTACTACATCTTCCTCACCCCAATCTATCTGCTCCCGTTAATATTGCACCACACTGGAAGGCCTCTCATGTAGCCGTAGACTTGCAGCTCTACTGGGAACTGAAGTATCTTCCTCTGCTTCCTTAGTTTTTATCTACTAACTAGTTGCAACTTTAGAGGTGTAGTTGAACCGTGATGATCAATTAAGTGTGTATATCCATCCTTCTTGGAACTGAAGTGTAGGGCATGACCTTACCTCGCCCCTCCCCCGTATCCCCGGCACTGTGTCCTCTATGAGACCTCTGCGATCTGAGGAGGCGCACGGGTCGCCATGACCTTGCCCAGTATCGATCTCTGTCTAGCCCTCGCACGAAAGAGGGGGGGAGCAGTTTTTAAAGAGCGCGGTTTGCTGGTGAGGTGACGATGGGTGCTACAAGCACCTGTTTCAACACAAAACTTCATGGCTCTGGCAGGACATGGAGTGACACTAACTAAAGATATTACATTACTAAGGTGGCACCAAGCGTGTACCTGTGGGCAGTCTATCGCATCTCTTCCCTCTTTTATGGAAAGCTGTAAGAGAAGAGCAAATGGTTGCACAATTGAAGCCTTGCGCCTGGATTATTGAGGTCTACTTGACGTCTGGGCCTTGCCTCTTCATTGCAATAGCAGCGCCTAACAGCTGTAAAGCGCTATTTGTGTACAGGTCTACTATACTCATGTTGTAGCCTTGCCTCTTCATTGCAATAGCAGCGCCTAACAGCTGTAAAGCGCTATTTGTGTACAGGTCTACTATACTCTCATGTTGTAGCCTTGCCTCTTCTTTGCAATAGCAGCGCCTAACAGCTGTAAAGCTCTATTTGTGTACAGGTCTACTATACTCATGTTGTAGCCTTGCCTCTTCTTTGCAATAGCAGCGCCTAACAGCTGTAAAGCGCTATTTGTGTACAGGTCTACTATACTCATGTTGTAGCCTTGCCTCTTCATTGCAATAGCAGCGCCTAAGAGCTGTAAAGCGCTATTTGTGTACAGGTCTACTATACTCATGTTGTAGCCTTGCCTCTTCTTTGCAATAGCAGCGCCTAACAGCTGTAAAGCTCTATTTGTGTACAGGTCTACTATACTCTCATGTTGGAGCCTTGCCTCTTCTTTGCAATAGCAGCGCCTAACAGCTGTAAAGCTCTATTTGTGTACAGGTCTACTAGACTCTCATGTTGTAGCCTTGCCTCTTCTTTGCAATAGCAGCGCCTAACAGCTGTAAAGCGCTATTTGTGTACAGGTCTACTATACTCATGTTGTAGCCTTGCCTCTTTATTGCAATAGCAGCGCATAAGAGCTGTAAAGCGCTATTTGTGTACAGGTCTACTATACTCATCTTGTAGCCTTGCCTCTTCATTGCAATAGCAGCGCCTAAGAGCTGTAAAGCGCTATTTGTGTACATGTCTACTATTCTCATGTTGTAGCCTTGCCTCTTCTTTGCAATAGCAGCGCCTAAGAGCTGTAAAGCGCTATTTGTGTACAGGTCTACTATACTCATGTTGTAGCCTTGCCTCTTCTTTGCAATAGCAGCGCCTAAGAGCTGTAAAGCGCTATTTGTGTACAGGTCTACTATACTCTCATGTTGTAGCCTTGCCTCTTCTTTGCAATAGCAGCGCCTAAGAGCTGTAAAGCTCTATTTGTGTACAGGTCTACTATACTCTCATGTTGTAGTTTTGCCTCGTCTTTGCAATAGCAGCGCCTAACAGCTGTAAAGCTCTACTTGTGTACAGGTCTACTATACTCTCATGTTGTAGCCTTGCCTCTTCTTTGCAATAGCAGCGCCTAACAGCTGTAAAGCTCTATTTGTGTACAGGTCTACTATACTCTCATGTTGTAGCCTTGCCTCTTCTTTGCAATAGCAGCGCCTAACAGCTGTAAAGCTGTTAGGCGTGGGCATGCCCACTCCTCTACTTACTGTTGGCATGCCCACTCCTCTACTTACTGTTGGCATGCCCACTCCTCAACTCACTGTAGGCATGCCCACTTCTCTACTCACTGTAGGCATGCCCACTTCTCTACTCGCTGTAGGCATGCCCACTCCTCTACTCACTGTGGGCATGCCCACTCCTCTAGTTACTGTTGGCATGCCCACTCCTCTACTCACTGTAGGTATGCCCACTTCTCTACTCACTGTAGGCATGCCCACTCCTCTACTCACTGTTGGCATGCCCACTCCTCGATTCACTGTAGGCATGCCCACACCTCTACTCACTGTTGGCATGCCCACACCTCTACTTACTGTTGGCATGCCCACTCCTCTACTCACTGTAGGCATGCCCACTCCTCTACTCACTGTAGGCATGCCCACTCCTCTAGTCACTGTAGGCATGCCCACTCCTCTAGTCACTGTAGGCATGCCCACTCCTCTACTCACTGTAGGCATGTCCACTCCTCTACTCTCTGTAGGCATGCCCACTCTACTACTCACTGTAGGCATGCCCACTCTACTACTCACTGAAGGCATGCCCACTCTACTGCTCACTGTGGGTATGCCCACTCCTCTACTCACTGAAGGCATGCCCACTCCTCTACTCACTGAAGGCATGTCCACTCTACTGCTCACTGTGGGTATGCCCACTCCTCTACTCACTGTAGGCATGCCCACTCCTCTACTCACTGCAGGCATGCCCACTCCTCTACTCATTCTAGGCATGTTCACTCCTCAACTCACTCTAGGCATGCCCATTCTTCTACTCACTGTAGGTAAGCCCAGTTTTCTACTCGCTGTAGGCCTGCCACTCATCGTAGATATGTCCACTCCTCGACTCATGTAGATATGTCGATTCCAGTACTCATCGTAGCTGTGTCTACTTCTCTACTCACCGTAGATGTGTCCACTCCTCTCAAGCACTGCCCTTCGCAGTGCAGCGATGGCCTGCTGACAAGGCGATCATGTGTAGAGCTTCCATGTCCGGGGCCACTTGAGCCTAACAGCCACTGTGCCTGCAATGAGCCTAACAGTCACTGTGCCTGCATTCAGCTTAACAGCCACTGTGCCTGCAATGAGCCTAACAGCCACTGTGCCTGCAATGAGACTAATAGCCACCGTGCCTGCAATGAGCCTAACAGCCACTGTGCCTGCAGTCAGCCTAACAGCCACTGTGCCTGCAATGAGCCTAACAGCCACTGTGCCTGCAATGAGCCTAACAGCCATTGTGCCTGCAATGAGCCTAACAGCCACTGTGCCTGCAATGAGCCTAACAGCCACTGTGCCTGCAATGAGCCTAACAGCCACTGTGCCTGCAATGAGACTAATAGCCACTGTGCCTGCAATGAGCCTAACAGCCACAGTGTCTGC
Organism: Gammarus roeselii; assembly: GCA_016164225.1. NCBI lineage: Eukaryota > Metazoa > Arthropoda > Malacostraca > Amphipoda > Gammaridae > Gammarus > Gammarus roeselii. Next base: position 175 of record SDVV010012655.1, on the reverse strand, counting down.
AGTCAGCCTAACAGCCACAGTGTCTGCAGTCAGCCTAACAGCCACAGTGTCTGCAGTCAGCCTAACAGCCACAGTGTCTGCAGTCAGCCTAACAGCCACTGTGCCTGCAATGAGCCTAACAGCCACTGTGCCTGCAGTCAGCCTAACAGCCACTGTGCCTGCAGTCAGCCTAACA
>SDVV010012654.1:0-15383 GCA_016164225.1 Gammarus roeselii | reverse complement strand
CTCACAAACAAGCAAACACCATGCTTGCGAACAGCGCCGTCAGTATCACCCCTCACAACATCAAAACCCTCCAACGAAATGAAGGACGAAGGAACCGAAGCAGTGAGCCAAGTCTCGCTCACAGCAACAACATCCAAGGCGCAGGACCCGACCAAATCAACCAAGCAATACATCTTGTTCATGAGAGAATTTACATTCACCTGTCCAAACTTTAAAGTAAATGATGCACCTCGCCCCCTCAAGCAACCACAGAATCATGTAAAACTGATGAACAGAACCAAAACATGTAAAACTGATGAACACCAAAACATGTAAAACTGATGAACAGAAATAAAAGCACATGTAGTATTATATATCGGTATGAAACACTTTGAAGAACATAGGATCACATATTACACACCCTACAACCTGCATTGCTATACAGGAAATTACCATTAATATAATATAATTGCATAACCACATTTGATAGGTAACAGAATTAATAAGACCGCCAACAGCCACAGCAGACAATTTACCGCCAAGAGCACTAACGGGGCTGACAATCACGGGAAGTAGCAACACAGCACTGCTAGCTGTCAGGTAGACCACATGGCATATGGAAGCCCGGACCCCTACTGGCGGAGATGAGTCGAGGAATAAGCTGCAACAAGTAAATAGTTACACCACTAGCTTACCCACAGCACACACACACACCAGCATTGCAGGCACCAGGCACCCAGCAACAATGCAGCCAACACTTACGTTGTTTTGTTAACGTTTACTTTTGCACATTGCGCATATTGATCAACCTTACTTTATTCTAATAATATTTATCACAGAGCAAGCTCAATACAATAAGAGTAAATCCAATATAACATTGCTCCTCTTAAATGTATATAATACTCATCTTTTAATCAAATTTCACAATAGATGCTTCAACGACCAAGATCTTGAAGCATATCCAACTGAAATCACAACTTCAACAGAGAACCACTCCCACCATTAACACTCTACAACACTGATTTGAATGAAAAAGTTAGACCCACATATTATTTCCAACACACGGTTTATACGGGAGATACTCCAAAAGTTAATATAGTACTCATGAACCTACCCTAAATGGAGAGCTCATGGAGGAAGTTCAGTGTTTTAAGTATCTGGGCTCCCATGTGGAGATAACTGAACTAGTGGAAACAGAAGTGAAGGCACGAGTGAGGAGGGATGTGAAGTTTTTGGTGCACTAAAGAGTATTGAGCTGTAGGACGTTGGGGATGGAAGCAAAGAGAGGGCTGTATGAGGGTGTTGTTGTCCCAACTGTGCTCTACGGAGCTGAGGCTTGGGGGGTGAGAGCAGAGGAGAGAAGAAGGTTGAATGTTTTTGAGATGAAATGTTTGAGGAGCATGGCTGGAGTAACGCTGAGAGACCGGATCACCAAGGACGTGGTGCGTAACAGAACAGGGATGGTGAAGAAGTTGGAGGACAGAGGGGATTCGCGTGTTCTGAGATAGTTCGGGCACATGGAGAGGATGGATGAGGGGAGATTGGTGAAAAGGGTGATGAATGCGGAGGCGAGTGGTCGCAGGCCTAGAGGTAGACCAAAGTTTGGGTGGATGGATCGTGTGAAGCAGGCGTTGGGAAGGAGAGACATGAATGTGGAGGTAGCGAGAGAGCATGCAATGAATAGGCGTGAGTGTATGAGGTTGTGTGCCTTACCGTCAGCCACCCCACTTTCTCGGGGATGCGGCCTAGTGTCTGTATCTGTATGAACCTACTTGTATTCAGGAAATAACACTAAAAGCTAATGTAATAATTGACAGCATTTTCACACATGTCTACAGACAGTGTGAAGACATCACACCCTCCAATGGCCCAAAAGACAAAACAGCAACCAGGGAACTCCATCATGTGGTCTGCTCCTGGCAAGATACCCCCCCCTCCCCAGAACATTGCCAATCCTCAATAACAGGTCGAAACTTCACAGTACTACTGGCAGGTGAATGTGATTAATTCACCTGCTAAATCTTCAGAGCAGGCCGATTCAATAACCTGGGATGAGGTACTTCAATCGCACATTCACTGCACTGTACATCAGATTAGAGAGCCAAGGCCCTCCAGCGCACTGAAGTCAATGTCACTTCACTATCAGAAATACTTTCCTTACTCTAAAACATAAATCAGAAAATTAGATCAAAATAAAAACTTGAAATAGCACTGTATAAAGAGCAAATAAATTATTAATAAATACATGATAATTCACTAGTAGGATTTTTGCCCTGCTACACCGTAACCTCCTACACAAACACCTCTTAGTCCTCTCACCTTGTACCCACACACATTAACTTCCTGCAAAGGATACAGAACAAGGCCTTGCCTATCGCAACAAGCTGTACACAGACCACACCCATTCCGCATTGTATGCAAAACCAAGGTCCTTCCTCTCAAACATCATTTTGATATGAGAGGGACCAAATTTTTCAAGAAGGTTTCAGACCTGGCTCATCCCTGCACAACCTGCTGAAACCCCCTCAAGCCAACCATCACCTACACAACACACCGGCAACACACTTCATTCCTTTGGTATTAGATGAACACATAGTCAACACGATCCTGCAGAGTCACCCGCCTGGGGTGGATGTGGAGGAGTTGAGGTTTTGCAAGGATGACAGGGTCCACCTGTCGAGGCTGCAGTGCTGTCACCGAACGGCTGTACTTTCATACCATCATTGACTGGGAAATGTCCCTTCCGATCTCTCTTTGCGGTGCCGGAGTTCACCCAATGCGGTCGAGCACGTCATGACGTCATGCCCAGCCCCCGTACCCGGCAGGCTCCACCACAACATCACGTCATTGCGTGATCTATGGGAGCGCCCACGATACAGCATCAGCTACTTTAGGGGTGCAGGCCTAATTTAGGGCTTCTCAACTGCTGTAGCACTCCCAACACGCACACGTCGGCGGGTTCCCGGGCCTAAGGCTGTGCGTTGGCCGTGGCTCCTTCATCGCAGGGGGAGATGTGGTTGAGCAACAACAACATCGACAGTGTCCTGGCGCTGTGGGACTCGGCGAGGGCTGGAGGCTCCAGGTTAGATCCAAGTAACATCTCTTACATCCTCAAAACTCTGCAACTCCTCACAATACTCAGTATACCTCTTCCATGCATTGCTGCCCTACAAAAAACGCCGTTTATATCTTTCAGCACCTCCTTCCTTGTCTCTTTCGTCTTCACGGGCTTCATTTGTTTATAGAACATATCTGGTTTTGGCACAAATTTTTGCACAACTGCACACTATACCTAGCATGAACGTCTCTCTCTCTTTTGCTGTCTTCACCACATGCTTCACTTTTTTTTCTTGTTGTCAAAGGCCAGCACCAATCTCTCATGTAAACAATTCTCAAATGCTCTCATCTTCAGCTCACTGCCATTTTAACCTTGGCGTTCAACCACTTGCAGCCCTACCTCCTACACCAGCCAGACACCACATACATTTCTCACGCATCTCAGCACCCCATCTGTGAATGTCTCCCTTTGTTGCTCCTTATTCCCCTGGCCTTACCCTGTCACAATTTCGCATGCCTTTTTCTAAGCTTGCTGGAACTCTTAAGCTCTGCTCGTCATTTTATGTAAATTCACCTTAACTACTTCTCTGCTTGTTCCCTCTCTTTTGTTCCTGTTCCATCTCTGCTCCACTTGATCTTCCTTCCACAATTAGATAATCAGACATTTTCCCACCCTCTCCTTCAACACCTACACATCCAACAGTCTCTCACCACCACTCTTCTTGGAATCATCAGAACATCCATGATCGCTCAATCCACCACAGCACCACAAGACATTTTCACCCAAGTGTCCTATAGACATTTAACAAGCTGTTTCTACAGCACCAGCTCCCGCTTCATACACGAACTTATTAAGCTCTCTGCCCTGTCATTTTTAACTGGATTTACATACCTCCTTCCCACATTCTCTAACAAACTCTTGCATTTAGGTCCCCCAGTAAGGGTGGGCATGATTGGGAACAACATGGTTGGGCTGTAATTTTTGCTGAACAAATCCTTTCCCAAAAAGTTTTTTTCTGCTTCTATGTTTCTTTGCAAAAATTTTCCATAATGCAAATGATATTCATCTGAAAATAATTTCTCTAAAATATTTGTAGCATTGTTAACAGAATGAGAATTCAGTCAAAGGTAAGCTTGTGTATTATGATACAGATACAGACACTAGGCCCAATCCCCCTTGAAAGGGGGGTGGTCGAGGGCATAGCTCACCTCACACCCACATATGCTCACACTCACACAACTTAGCCCCTTTGTGCTTAAGGGTCCGGCCGGTAACCCCGCAACACACACTGGTCATGGTGCGGTCCGAGGATCCGTTGTCAGCAGCTGGGCCCAACAGCTCACTGGTTTACCCCCGCCGCATCATGATGGCCGGGCATCCCCCCACCCTCGACCATCCCGACAGTGTGATGCCAAGGGTGGGAATGCACATCGGAGCAGCGTCAAAAATCACTCGGCCACAACCATTCTTCACTCACGCCTGTTTATTGCACGCTCTCTTGCTACTTCCACATTCAAGTCTCTCCTTCCCAACGCCTGCTTCACACCATCTAACCACCCAAACTTTGGTCTACCTCTAGTCCTGCAACTACTCGCCCCCGCCTCCATCATCCTTTTTTACCAATCTCCCTTAATCCATCCTCACTATGTGCCCGAACCATCTCAGAACACGCGAATCCACTCTGTCCTCCAACTTCTTCACCATCCCCGTTCTGATTCAAACTACACAAACGAAGCTGTTCTCAACATTAAACTGGCGTGCATGGCTGTGCTGGCCTTCCATGGCTCTGTTGCTCCGCACCAGTTTACGGCTCTGCTGGAGGAGGCTGCAATGGTTAGAGATGTCGTTGGTTATTCTGTCTCTCTGCGTAACTCCAGTCATGCTCCTCAAACATTTCATCTTGATAACATTCAACCTTCTTTTCTTGTCTGCTCGTACCCTCAAGTCTCAGCTCTGTAGAGCACAGCTGGGAGAACAACACCCTCATACAACCCTCTCTTTGCTTCTATCCCCAACGTCCTACAGCTCATTACACTCTCCAGTGCACCCAAGACATGACACCCCTCCTTCACTTGCGCCTTCACTTCAGTTTTCACCAGTTCCGTCACCTCCACATGGGAGCCCAGATACTTAGAACACTGAACTTGCTTCAACAGCTCTCCATTTAGGCGGACATTAATTTTTCTCACATCCACAGTCCTCTAGCATCTCATTACTTTACTTTTACCCACGTTCACTTGTAGCTTCTTCCTCTCACACACTCTACCTAACTCTAACACTAGCCTACATAGCTTTTCCTCTGAATCCGCTACCAGCGCCGTATCATCCACCAATAGCAACTGGCTCAAAGGCTAACTCTGCCCATTTGCTTTCAACAGCTCCAAGCAACGACCCAGCACACTTGCATTCACCTCCCTGACCACTCAATCAATATAGAGATTGAACAGCCATGGAGACATCACGCAGCCTTGTCTCAGTCCCACTTTCACTGTGAACCAGTTGCTCCCCTTGCTTCCCACTCTGACACATGCTCGACTGCCAACATAGAAACTCTGCACCGCTTTCAACAGATTTCCTCCCACTCCATACAAATGCAACAACCTTCTCAGCGCTTCCCTGTTAATCCTGTTGTATGCCTTTTCCAGATCCATGAAGGCCCAGAACACATCCTTTCCTTTGGCAAGGTACTTCTCACAGACCTTTCTCACTGCAAAAGTCTGATTGGTACACCCTCTACCACTCCTAAAGCCACACTGTTCCTCTCCAATTGCGCAGTCCGTACAGTCTCTAATCCTTTTGATCAGCACTCTCCCGTACAACTTACCAACCACACATAACAGACTGATACCTCTTGAGCTGCAGCATTAATTTTTTATCTCCTTAGCCCTTATATAGCGGAACAATGCAAGCACTGCGCCACTCACTCGGTACAACGCCTGCCGCAAAACACAAGATCAGTAGCCTCACCAACCATTCAACAATTGTTATTCCACCCTTTTTCAGGCTCTCGGTCGCAACGCCATTCAAACCAGGAGCTTTCCCTGCTTTCATCACCTGTATTATATATTATGATTAATTTGATATTATCATCCTTTTATTAGGTACAGTAATCAACAGTTACTAATACATAATGCTGAGGTGCACATTCAAACAAACATCATTTTCACCAATTACCAACATGTAGTGACAATTTATAACACGAGAGCAGTCATTCCTTGGATATCAATGCGGCAGTACCAATAATGAAACACAAGACTACAAGTTCAAAACATAACATAGTGAAAGCCCTAATAAAATGATGACTTAACTTCAACAACACTTGCGTTATGAACCTGAAATCTTGATTGAATTATCAGTCTACATGACTAATATTTCCTTATTCTATCTTTATCTGAAACACAAACCTCAACCAATCCTTGTTATCTGCATCTGCTATCCTTTTTCATTTTGAATATGCAGATTATTTGGTACTTTGATGTGTTTTCTAGCATTTCCTGCGCCCAACCTGTCCATATCTTGCACTAATCTATTATCCACAGTGTTTGAATTTTACTTGTACTCTTCAAGTTATTGTAATGTTCTTCCCTTCCAGTCACTCACTTCTTTGCTTCCTACCACTCCCTGAAAGTTTAACCATCACTAATACTTCATGTATGGCTTGTCTTAACCTCTTAGGCCCTCCACTGGCAATAGTAAATCAGGAACAGAAATGAGAAAATCACAAATACACTAAAATGAGTTATAAACGTTAGTATATTCAGTTCCAGACAAAATTCAATTGCTTGAAAATTATTAGAATATATGTAATTAAGCTGAAATTGGTTAGAATGTAGAATCGAAACCGTGAAAGCGCTACTATATAAAACAGAAATGGATAAAAAATTCTCGTGTTCATCAGGTTGCTGCAGGTCATCTCACTTTGATTGGCACAACATAACTGAATTCAGATTCTAACGGATGCAGGGCACAAGCTAACACAGAGTAACAACACCGAACAAGATTCAATGTGTTCCTATAGCCAACTCCTATGATGTGCAGGTGCCTTAAAATTTGAAAGGGGAACAAGATGAAAGGTGTTCCTAGCTCCATTGATTTAGCTACATGAGGTGCAATAAGACATCAATTAAACAGCAATTTCTCAGCTCTGAGATTCTTTAGGTTGGTGATTTGTAATCTACGATGCTTTTCATGGCAGGAAAAAAAGTGCTTCTATTTTTCAAATTTGAATTTTGGCCCCATCACTCATGTTGATATAACATTATTGTAAGCTAAAAAATGAATGTCAGACCACACCCATTTGAAATCTTATTTCAACCATTTCGGAATACTAATGAGAAAAAGGTCCCATCAATTTTTTTTAATTGCCCTCCAAAACTGTCAATGCACTTGCTCCCCAACAATGCTTGAGGAGCTTAATACCAAACCACCACACAGGTAATAGATAAATCAACAACCCACAAACGGTAGCTTGTCGGACACTGTCATCTCTGCGTCTTGAGTCTGACCCAGCACCTCAGCTGACTCAACTTACCAGCTACTTGGTCAGAAGTCTCAGAAGGCCCTCCCTAGATGAAGAGCCTGCAGCAAAAAAAACATGAATATCAGATACCTTCCTCCTCCAACTACCAAAACACCCCCCACAACAGTGAACGCAGTAATTCTAGAAGTCCACATATGTCTGACAGCGGACGCTCCCGTGCACTGCCATGTTTGAAATGAATTACATGGGGAAGGGCATCCATAAAGTTTTGTCAAGTATACTTTGATAAGAAACAAGAAGGCTAGACCCAATCAGCTGGAATACCCGTTTAGACCAGGCGGGGGGGAAAAAAAAGTCGTATGCAAGGACGCCCCGAGCGACCTGTCCACATCCTTTCAGACGCAAGTACCCTTTATTCTTATCTTGCGGAAATAGCCAACATCCTTGCCTAGACTTCTAGCCAAATATCTTGATCTACAAAGCACACAACCGCTTTCCAACAAAGAAAAGAAACATTCACTACTTCTCGAACAAGGAATGCTGCACTAAACCCGGGCCTGGTAGGGTGCACATGACTGCGCTAAACCTGGGCCTGGCAGGGTACACATGACAGTGCTAAACCTGGGCCTGGCAGGGTGCACATGACTGCGCTAAATCTGGGTCTGGTAGGGTGCACATACCTGCACTAAACCATCCTCCATCCACGAACTTCAGTGTGCAAGATACTACACCTGGACCTGGCAGGGTGCCCATCACTGCACTAAGCCATTCTCCATCCGCAAACTCGTGTGCCAGAACATGGAGCTGGGCCTGGCAGGGTGCCTTCACTGCACTAAGCCATTCTCCATCCGCGAACTCGTGTGTCAAAATCTGGACCTGGGCCTGGCAGGCTGCACATCACTGCACTAAATCATTCTCCATCCACGAATTATAGTGTGCAAGAAATTGCACATGAACCTAGCAGGGTGCACATCACCATGATCACGCTTCATAAAGGTGCACTTGAGTGCATGACAACTTTTCTAATAGTCGTTGCACACAAACACACACACATAAACATGCGCACTCAAACATACACATACCGCTTCTAGCTATTCTCCATTCGGGTGGCAAATAACAGCCAAGTTGCGCTCTTTCTTTCATGCAGCCTTTCTCTACGATTATTCCTTCTTCTTTCCATTCGTGCTGTTCTCATGCGTGAAATTCTATACACCTAGTGTAGATCTCATGCATGGGATCCGGTTTTCTGGCTTCTCTTCATCTTCCTCCTCAGCAGGTGTTGAAGCACGTAGCCCGGCACCTTGAGGACTACTGCCGATCCTTGGGGCTCTGAAGCAGGGTAGGTAGTGTGTTATTCCTCTTTACTGCCATCCGAGAGTGTTGGGACCATATGGCCTTAGCACCCTTGGAGTTCCTGTACCTCCTGTGACACCCGTACATACCATAGACGTTCGCCGCGTAGAGGACTTTGACTTTGCTCAGTTGTAAACGTAACTCAAACATAAAAAGAAGATGAACAAAGACTAACTTGATGCAGCACTGTTTGCTGGTTTGACATTCGGCGCCAGAAGGACGATGGCTCCAGTGCGCTAGAAAACCTCGTCACTCAAATCCAATCTCTAATTGATAAATATCCCTATTGATCCAACCAGCGTCCTCCGTAAGACGATGAAGCGAATGATAAACTCATCCCGCGGGGCAGCCGCAAGTGCTACTCAACGACAGATCATCACATACGGTTAGGAACAGACATTCGACGCGCGTTCGTCCCAGGAGAACTTGTGGTTTCCATCTATTCTGACAGTGAATAGCATATGAAAATACCTAGATGTAGGTTATCATGGAAGATCTCCACCACAACTGCCTGAAAGGCCACCACGTTTTATCCACTAATTTCTGTAGAATCATAAATTTGATTTCAAAGTTGGCAACACTCTCCATCCTGTCCCCAGGGAACGGGCGTCCCTCTCCTTGATGTCACACTTTTTATCTTTTGAATTGATCAGATAGCAGACATCCTCCTCATTACAGGAGATGCTCCCTGCACTAATTGTGGACGACTTGCTAGCAAGGTACTGACACCCTTGTCTTTTACCAATTCAACATATACTTCAATAGTGTCAAAACCAAGTGAGAACCGGGCTTTCGTAACAGATACAGATACAGATACTAGGTCGCATCCCCCACAAAGGGGGGTGGCCGACGACAAAGCGGACCTCACCCCTTCACACTCTCACACTCACACAACTTAGCCCTTTTGTGGTAAAGGGTTCGGCCGGTACCCCCGCAACATACACTCTGGGTCACGAGTGTAGTCCGAGGATCCGTCGTCAGCAGCAGGGCCCGACAGTTCTCACTGCTCTACCCCCGCCGCGTCATAATGCCCCCTCCCACGACCATCCTGACAACGGGACGCCAAGGGCGGGAAAGCACATCAGAGCAGCGTCAAAATCAACCATTTACAACCATTCTCTACTCACGCCTGTTCATTGCACGCTCTCTCGCCACCTCCACATTCATGTCTCTCCTTCCTAACGCCTGATTTACACCATCCATCCACCCAAACTTCGGTCTACCTATAGGCCTGCGACCACTCGCCTCCGCGTTCATCACCCTTTTCACCAATCTCCCTTCATCCATCCTCTCCATGTGCCCGAATCATCTGAGAACACGCGAATCCACTCTGTCCTCCAACTTCTTCACCATCCCTGTTCTGATTCGAACCACGTCGTTGGTGATCCGGTCTCTCAGCGTTACTCCAGCCATGCTCCTCGAACATTTCATCTCAAAAACATTCAACCTTCTTCTCTCCTCTGCTCACCCCCCCCAAGTCTCAGCTCCGTAGAGCACAGTTGGAACAACACCACCCTCATACAGCCCTCTCTTTGCTTCCATCCTCAACGTCCTACAGCTCATTACACTCTTTGGTGCACCCAACACTTTACACCCCTCCTTCACTTGCGCCTTCATTTCAGTTTTCACTAGTTTAGTTATCTCCACTTGGAAGACTCATAAATTTTTTGGGTCTTGTGTCGGATCCTAAACTCACGTGGTTACTTCACGTTGCAGCCCTGCTGACCCGCTGCCGAAGGTCGTCAGGGATGCTCCTCTCATAAGCATCATGAAATGGGGGTGCCGATGAAGACACTTGCATGAAGTTGCACATAACATAATTGCGTTCACGTCCAGACTAAAGAGATTTATTTCGCAATTCAGCAGCCAAAACGAGTCTTGAACCTGTTTTGACCATCGCAACCGTCGCTTCCCTCTCCACTTCCATCGAATCTTTGAATGTACTAGTCAATGAACTTCTGCTTCTTCTTCGACGAGGTTACTTCTTGCTACAATTCAACTTCAAAACTAGAAGCTTAATCAACAACCCAGTCTATAACCACCTCACCAATATTTCTAATGAATGCCTCTTGGCGGCTGAAATAAATATGTCGTTGCTAATTTCCCTACCTGTGGCCAGCTCTCCTACTTGGATGAGCGACCCACCGCCAGTCAACTTAGACTACGCTACTACTCCATCCACTATCTACCGCCTTAAAAAATCCATACTGCTTGATGAATAAATTCAAGATTTTCATGATATATTCACTGACGACTTCGACACTGTCGCCGAAGTTTGAGCTGCTGCTTCGACACTGTCGCCAAAGTGGGAGCTGCTTCTGTGTGCAAAGCCACCTCATGTGTGGCTACCCTACCACAAGAAGACGTTGTTTTCCTCTGCAGTTACACACGAATTCGCCATCTCATTACCAAATTTAAATTTCCAAATACATCAGCCTTTTAGGAAATGAGAGTGCCCTAATTCAGCTCAAATTAATTAATTAACCCCACCAGTTGGGGATGAAATGGTGGAGAATGTGATAGGAAGGTAAGGCGTTCCTGGTAAAAATGACAGTGGAGAAAACCTGATAGGTCTGTGTATGGAGCAGGAGTTGGTGGTCGGGAACAGTTTGTTCAAGAAGCGGGACATTCACCAGTACACATGGGTAAGGATGGCCCACGGTGCAATGGTGGAGAGAGCACTGATCGATTTTGTGCTGATATCGAGGAGAGTGGTGGGGAGGCTGTCGAATGTGCGGATGTTGAGAGGGGAGGGTGGAGGAGTGTCTGACCATCTGCTGGTGGAAGGTAGATTAAGAGTGGAGCAGAAGTGGAAGGGCAACAAACAAGTGGGAGGATAAGAGAGGTAGTGAAAGTGAGTGGACTGAATGTGAAAAGTAGAGCCGAGGAGTTCCAGCAGGCGTTGAAGGAAGAATATGACAACGTGAGAGGACAGGATCTGGGAGATGTGGAGGAAGAATGGGAGACGTTAAGGGATGTGTTACTGATATGTGCGAAGAAGGTGTGTGGTGTGCGCCGTGTGGGCGGGTGCAGGAGGAAAGGCTGCGAGTGGTGGAACGAGTAGGTCAAACTGGCGGTGGCACGGAAAAGATGTGCGTTTGAGGAGTGGTTGTAGGTGAAATCGAACGTGGCTTGTGAAAGGTACAAAGAGAGGAGAAATGAGGTGAAGCGGGTGGTGAGGAGAGCCAAAATGGACGCTGATGTCAGGTGGGGCAGACGGTTGTGCCAGAATTTGGAGGACAACAAAAAGATGTTCTTGAAAGAGTTCAAGAGGGTGAGAAAGGGAGAGACCGGAAAGGAGGAAGTGGTGAAAGATGAAAACGGCCAGTTGTTAGAAAGTGGTAAGGTACTGAAGAGGTGGGCCGAGTATTTTGATCAGTTGTTGAATGTCGAGGATGACAGAGAGGCTGAGATTGTTGCTGTGGGTTGTGGTGCACGGATGCCAGTTTTGGGAGAAAGTCTTGTTGCGGACATTACCAGGGAAGATGTGCAGGAAGCGGTGGACTTGATGAAAGCAGAGAAAGCCCCTGGTTTGGATGGAGTTGCGACCGAGTGCCTGAAGAAGGGTGGAGTAAGGATTGTCGAATGGTTGGTGAGGTTACTGAACTCGTGTTTTGCGACAGGCATGGTACCGAGTGAGTGGCGCAGTGCCTGCATTGTTCCGCTATATAAGGGCAATGGAGACAAAAATGAATGCTGCAACTCGAGAGGTATCAGTCTGTTATGTGTGGTTGGTAAGTTGTACGGAAGAGTGCTGATCAAAAGGATTGGAGACTGTACGGACTGCGCGATTGGAGAGGAACAGTGTGGCTTTTGGAGTGATGTAGGGTGTCCCGATCAGATTCTTGCAGTGAGACAGGTACGTGTGAAGTACCTTGCCAAAGGAAAGGATGTGTTCTGGGCCTTCATGGATCTGGAGAAGGCATACGTTAAAATTGACAGGGAAGCGCTGTTTAGGGTGTTGCGTTTGTATGGAGTGGGCGGACATCTGTTGGAAGCAGTGCAGAGTTTCTATGCTGACAGCCGAGCATGTGTCAGTGTGGAGAGCAAGGTGAGTGATTGGTTCACAGTGAAAGTGGGACTGAGACGAGGCTGCGTGATGTCTCCCTGGCTGTTCAACCTCTATATGGATGGAGTGGTCAGGGAGGTGAACGCTAGTGTGCTGGGTCGTGGCTTGGAACTGTTGGAAGCGAATGGGCGGAGCTGGCAGTTGAGACAGTTGCCATTTGCTGATGATACGGCCCTGGTTGCGGATTCGGAGGAGAAGCTATGTAGGCTAGTGTCTGAGTTTGGTTGAGTGTGTGAGAGAAGGAAGCTTCGAGTGAACGTGGGTAAGAGTAAAGTAATGAGATACTCAAGGACTGTTGATAGGAGCAAACTTAGTGTCACCCTAAATGGAGAGCTCTTGGAGGAAGTTCAGTGTTATAAGTATCTTGGCTCCCATGTGGAGAAAACTGAACTAGTGGAAACTGAAGTGAAGGCGCCAGTGAAGGAGGGATGGAAAGTGTTGGGTGCACCAAAGAGTGTAATGAGCTGTAGGACGTTGGGAATGGAAGCAAAGAGAGGGCTGTATGAGGGTGTTGTTGTCCCAACTGTACTCTATGGACCTGAGGCTTGGGGGGTGAGAGCAGAGGAGAGAAGGTTGAATGTGTTCGAGATGGAGTGTTTGAGGAGCATGGCTGGAGTAATGCTGAGAGACCGGATCACCAACAACGTGGTTCGAATCAGAACAGGGATGGTGCAGAAGTTGGAGAACAGAGTGAATTCGCGTGTACTGAGGTGGTTTGGGCACATGGAGAGGATGGATGAAGGGAGATTGGTGAAAAGGGTGATGAATGCGGAGGCGAGTGGTCGCAGGCCTGGAGGTAGACCGAAGTTTGGGTGGATGGATGGTCTGAAGCAGGCGTTGGGAAGGAGAAACATGAATGTGAAGGTGACGAGAAAGCGTGCAATGAACAGGCGTGAGTGGAGAATGGTTGTGAATGGTTGATTATGACGCTGCTCTGATGTGCTTTCCCGCCCTTCACATCACGCTGTCGGGATGGTCGTGGGTGGGGGGGGGCCGGGCTATTGTGACGCGGCGGGGGTAAACCAGTGAAAACTGTCGAACCCTGCTGCTGACGACGGTCCTCGGACTGCACTCGTGACCCTGAGTGTACCGGCCGGACCCTTTAGCGCAAAAGGGCTAAGTTGTGTGAGTGTGAGCGTATGAGGGTGTGAGGGCGCTGCGCCTTGCCGTCGACCACCCCCCTTTCTGGGGGATGCGGCCTAGGGTCTGTATCTGTACCCTCCCCAAATACGTCAAATACAACACAACTTCTTCCCAATGCCTATGCTGTCGAGTTCGGCTGGATCACTGGTCATGCGTTACGAGGGGATACGCGCTCACAGACTCCCTCGCAAAACGCGTCCATGCATCAAAATGTATTCATCTCCATACACTACCGAGATCGGTTTACTATCATCAACTCCCTTACCACATCCCGACGGAACGATATTGAAAAATATGCGGCCACAAATCGGACAGAAAAATGCTTCCACTCAAACGTTCAGTTGGAGGGAGAATTTGAAGTCAAGCTTTCTAATAGAAGAGACCAAATATTCACGAGAAGCCTCTGCAGAGGACACACACCACTATCTAATGAACGCAGTTACGGCACCGGTCGCGACACCATGTCTTTTTTGCCATCAAGCAGCAATCAACAAGAAGCACCTGGCGATGGAGTTCAACACACTTGCGGCGGCTCGACGAGTTTACTTTAATTTCCCTTTCACTCTACGAAGCCCACATACTGACCTCACCTATCGAAATAGGCCTATCAGTTTTGCTATACATGCCGAGCCCTACTCTGCAGCTCAAATATTAGATATGTGTACAAACAAAGTAAGTCTTCTAACATTAAGTGTGCTCATTATACAACAAAAGAGCAAAGAAACCAGGCGTTTAGTTAATGCTTAATTTTCGTTATAAAAGGTGGGAGGAAGGGAAAACAGAAGAAAGCTACAGTTTGCACGAGCATGAAAACGTTCCAGAGTTAAAAACTACAATTATAATCAAGTTGCTGTTCGGCCCATACTAGAGTGCAAACTTATCCTATTTGATTTGCATGCCTGACCGCTGTCCCCCTAGGCATCTGTTAGGTTCACGGGCCGCATTGGGGTGGATGGATGATTATTCATTTTATAGATCATTAACACTTTATTTTAGTATTTTAGTATTTCTTCTTGCTTGGGCTCTATTATATTTATCTGCCCTTTTTCATGGTGATAAATTTTGCATTCGTTATTTTTATTATATGCATCGAGGTTGGTTGAGACAGGGTGACCCAGGGAGAGGAGTTCCTCGTGGGATCCGCGGGACTCGGGGACCCGGGGTTTCGGGAACCCGGGGGACTTGGGAGACCAGGTGGATTTGGGGTGGTCCACTTGGATCTTTCTGGGGCCCTTAGGGACACCCTTGAGACCCTATGGGACCCTTTTATGAAACTGTGGGACCCTATAGAGGCCCCTCTG
>SDVV010012653.1:0-15383 GCA_016164225.1 Gammarus roeselii | reverse complement strand
TAATTCATTCACTAAAAGCATACATCCTAAATCCTTCACTAAAAAGCATACATCCTAAATCCTTCACAAATAACAAACACCCTAACCAATACATTCGATAAAAGGTTCAAATATCTACCCATCCTAAATCTAATTCATTCACTAAAAGCATACATCCTAATTATTATCTAACTAATTCCTTCACTAAAAGCATACATCCTAAATCCTTCACAAAATAACAAACATAGAGTCACTAATTACCCATTGCTGTTTTTTCGTAGTCCTGTTTTTGCGCCCCTGTTTTTGCGCCTCTGTTTTTGCGCCCCTGTTTTTGCGCCCCTGTTTTTGCGCCACTGTTTTTGCGCCACTGTTTTTGCGCCCCTGTTTTTGCGCCCCTGTTTTGCGCCCCTGTTTTTGCACCCCTTCCAACTACTTAGGTAATAGCATTACATATGAGTTATGTATACGCAATCAGAAGACGAACTAGGTGAAAAAATTACATGTAAGTTATGTATACGCAATCAGAAGCAGGGCTAGGTTATAACATAACAAGTATGTTATGTATACGCAATCAAAATGGGGGCTAGGTAATAGCATTACATGTGAGTTATGTATACACAATCAGAAGCAGGGTTTGGTAATAGCATTCCATATGAGTTATGTATACGCAATCATGAGCATGGCTAGGTAATAACTTTAAATGTAAGTTATGTATACGCAGTCAGAAGCAGGGCTAGGTAATAGCATTACATGTGAGTCATGTATACGCAATCAGAAGTAGGGTTAGCTAATAGCGTTACGTGTGAGGTATGTATACGCAATCAAAAGCAGGGCTATGTAGAAGCATTCCATGTGAGTTATGCATACGCAAACAGAAGCAGGGCTAGGTAATAGCATTAGATGTAAGTTTTGTATACGCAATCAGAAGACGAACTAGGTGAAAAAATTACATGTAAGTTATGTATACGCAATCAGAAGCAGGGTTAGGTTATAACATTACAAGTATTTTATGTATACGCAATCAAAAGTAGGGCTAGGTAATAGCATTACATGTGAGTTATGTATACACAATCAGAAGCAGGGTTTGGTAATAACATTCCATATGAGTTATGTATACGCAATCATGAGCATGGCTAGGTAATAACTTTAAATGTAAGTTATGCATATGCAGTCAGAAGCAGGGTTGGTAATAACATTACATGTAAGTTATGTATACGCAATCAGAAGTAGGGCTAGGTAATAGCATTACATGTGAGTTATGTATACTCAATCAGAAGCAGGGTTTGGTAATAGCATTCCATGTGAGTTATGTATACGCAATCAGAAGCAGGTCTAGGTAATAACACAACATGTACGTTTTGTATACGCAGTCAGAAGTAGGGTTAGGTAATAACATTACATGTAAGTTTTCATACGCAGTCAGAAGCAGGGTTTGTACTAGCATTACATGTAAGTTATGTATAAGAAATCAGAAGTAGGGCTAGGTAATATCATTACATGTTAGTTATATATACTCAATCAGAAGTAGGGTTTGGTAATAGCATTACATGTGAGTTATGTATACTCAATCAGAAGCAGGTCTAGGTAATAACATTACATGTATGTTTTGTATACGCCGTCAGAAGCAGGGCTAGGTAATAGCATTACATGTAAGTTACGTGTACGCAATCAAAAGTAAGGTTAGGAAATAGCATTATAAGTGGTTTATGTACACGCAATCAGAAGCAGGGCTAGGTAAAAGCATTCCATGTTAGTTATGGATACGCAATCAGAAGCTGGGCTAGGTGAAAGCATTCCATGTGAGTTATGTGTACGCAATCAGAAGCATTGCTAGGTCTACAGCATTACATGTAACTAATGTATAAGCAGTCAGAAGCAAAGTTAGGTAACAACATTACATGTTAGTTATGCATACGCAATCAGAAGTAGGGCTAGGTAATAACAATACATGTAATCTCATCACATTTTGCCTATTGATCGCCCTGAAGGTGTCACGTCGTCTGCATGGAAGGTGCTGCAGTCACAAAGGACCTAATCAACATCATTTGAAGTCGGTTTAAGTGCCCTCATTCGCTAGGCCGAGGGTTGAAGTGTATCCTTTCATGTGCTAGAGAACTGAATAGGTACTTCATTTTATATTCGTTAAATAGCAGCGGCCTACAATATTGGCTGGGCAGGTGTAATTGCATTTACAGTGGGGAGGGATGAACATTTTGCTAACGATGGATGATATAATCCGAACGTGAACACATTTTACAAATCTACATTAGTCCGATTACAATTAAATACTATACTATATATAATGCCGCAGATTTTCAATAGATACGATGAAACGATTGACTTTGTGGAGTACATGGCCAATTAGGCACCGGACCCAATGAAAGGCCTTGACTGGGCGGTGTAATTTAGGCCCTTCAATCAAATCAAAGACTCACATTCTGATGATGCAACCCAACAACGCATAAATAGCATGACCAATTCAGGCTAAGATGAGACAGCATCATTGATCAGCAAGAACGACTGCCAGTTGATGGGAACCTGCACAGATAGGAAGATACCAAGCATTTCATAATATTTTATATTAATTGTGTGCAATTTGCTACAATGAATTAGAGACAATCATGCATGTACACACACGCACCATCAAACATGCTTTACCTCATACATCACCTGCGCACATGGATCCTAACAGTATTGGTTTATCAAGGGTCGAAACCGTTTTTTTTTCCATGAATATTTTTTCCATATATCATGGCTAAGGTAACCCAAGAGTTGGCGGCGATCGGACGGTGAATGGTCTCTGCAGCACATCTCATCAACTTGGAGAACACACAGATCTTTTTTGGACCAATAATTTGTTTCTATACTTAAAATTGAATGGAAACAATTAATTGTCTTCGTTTCGTATATCAGAGATTACAATGAATATAATTCAATATGCACTGACTCCGGCAAAATAATTCTTCAGAAAAATAGTTTAAGAACACCAGCGATAAATCCGCTGTTACATGAAATATTCACACAACAACCGATGTTATCAAATACATTTGATGAATACCGCAAAAAGTTTATACCTATTTTTTTTTCGATCATGCTAACATAAATAAATTGCAAGTTTGCATGATGATATAAAGAGAAATACTTCCTAATGCATTGATGACAGCTGCCCGCCAGTTGCTCTCGAACAGGCCAAAACATAGCATGAATTCATTAAATTGTTCTTCTGCTGGTACCCGACCGACCTCCTACCGAACACTCCGCTGTACTGATAGAATGGAATTGTCTAACAGTGCACTTTATACTCGTATTCAACCAGTTCTAAGTCAGACAAAAATATATGTCAATCAAATCCCAAACAAATGGACAAACGAATTTCAGGATTTTTTTTTCTTGTTACAATCTATTAACAAATATTAATATGAGTGATAAGGGGGGGTCAGCACATTTATAAAAACAAGACACTCTTGCCCTTAAATCTGTAGAATATTTTTGTCGTTATTTAATGCGATTATGAGGTTAAAACCTTCGAATGGCATACCGTAGTGCGTCTGAATGAGGTTAATACAATAGGAATGGTTTGCTGTACAGTGTCTAATTGAGGTTAACACAATATGAATGGATTACCGTAGAGGGTCTGAATGAGGTCAATACAATAGGAATAGTTTACCGTAAAGCGTCTGAAATATGGCTATACAAAATCTTTCTCGGGAGTTGAATGATTTTTTAAAAATGTAAACGTATCATAAATGCGTTCACTAAACTAATATTATAGCTCGAAGAAATTATTTTCAAAATCTGATTTAGGCCTGTCAAGGAAATAGCAATAAAGTCTATAATATCGTTGGTACTCTTCCCGGTAATAATAAACAGAGCAAATTTGATTTAGTCATTAATGATCATAAGGCCCTCACGGATCCACTGGTCATCACTGATCAACAGATCATCACTGATCCACAGGTCATCACTGATCCAATGGTCATCACTGATCCACAGATCATCACTGATCCAGAGGTCAACACTGGTCCACAGATCATCACTGATCCAGAGGTCAACACTGGTCCACAGATCATCACTGATCAAGAGGTCAACACTGGTCCACAGATCATCACTGATCCAGAGGTCAACACTGGTCCACAGATCATCACTGATCCACAGGTCAACACTGGTCCACAGGTCCTCACTGATCCACAGATCATCACTGATCAACAGGTCATCACTGATCCACAGGTCAACACTGGTCCATAGGTCCTCACTGATCCACAGATCATCACTGATCAACAGGTCATCACTGATCCACAGGTCATCACTGATCCACAGGTCAACACTGGTCCACAAGTTAACACAGATCCACAGGTCATCACTAATCTTCAGGTCATCACTGATGGACAGGTGATTTCAAATGCCATCAACATTTAATTCAATAGTATACCTGGCACCACGGTCGAATCTATTATTAGCAACAGCATTCCTAATCTAACATTTTCTCGAGAATGCAACTGCCGAACATTCAATCTTTAATCCAGTACGATCAATCATAACTGGTTTACATAATAGAAGCAGCTCTGCCTTCGGTACCATCCCAACCAACTTAACTTGAGCCATCTCTGATATTATTGAAGCTCCCTTGACTCAACACATCAACAAGTCACTTCGGCAGGGAATTTTTCCCAATGCACTCAAAAATGCAGAAATTAGTCGACTTCAAAAGAAGAAACCCAAACAAACATTTAATCAAATCGTCCAATATCAGCCCTGCCCGTCATATGCAAAGTTTTCAAATATTATTTTTTGCTAGATTACTCTCCCTTTGTATGCATGAACCGACGTAGCCAAAATCAATATGGCTTTAAGCGTTCAAGCACGAAAAACAAGCTCTATCAAAATTCAGTGGAGGTGTTATTGATGAATTCAAAATTTATGTGTCTCGGAAGCCACTTTTATTCACCTCAGCAAAGTTTACAGCATGATTGTGTGGAACAGGAACAGTAATCATTTTGATAGAAAACACCTAGTGAGTTGAAACAAGCAAAATCATCTCTAAGTACGCTTAATAAATGAATATGGCAAGGGCCGATCCCTTGACCTATGCTCTGCCTTATCAATATCAATGACATTGTAAACACTAGCGACAGGCTGAACTTGGTCTTTTATTTCCCGATGATACTGAGTGTACTCGAATGAAAAATCTTAATGATACTATTGCAATATGCAAATGAATTGTTTCGATTTTCCATCTGTGTCTCGTCTAATAAGGTGAAGCTAAATGTTGACAAGATGCAGTTTATGATAATTACTAGGAGGATGATACCAATTCCTAACACACAAGGCGAATAAAAATATCAGACACTTGTAAATGTAAGACAAGTAACTGTTGAGTTTACCGACCTGTTGAAACTGGCATGCGTTATATGCTCCTTTGTACTTTGAATGCGTGACGATACATCACGAATTACCCGCCCTCTTACTTCTGGTAAGTGAGTAGTCGTTTCTTCATTACGTTGTTTCTGAATAGTTCTGTTCACATACCTACTCCGATTTTTAAGAATCAGGATCATAGTAATACAAGTGCGGTGTGCCTAAAATTACGCAAACCTACTGAGACATTGTTTTGATCCCATGTATTTGTGGCGTTACATGAATTGTAATGAAGATAGATTGGAATGAAAATGTTTCATCCGCCCACAAATCGATCTTAACTATGATTATTTTTCCCCGCGCTGGTCTGTTCTCAATGCCTGACTGAAACTTGTATCTAAATGTTTGGTTCGATTATTCTGTCCAAATGAATCCCATGCAAATCTGGCAAAGTATTGAGAAGTGTATTTAGAGGCAGTATCGTGCCCATCACGGCATGAACTCAACACTTTCAGTGATAAGCCCGTCGACACGTGTTACTGATCTATTCACAGATGTGGTGCCGATACCTTGCACGGCTGGCACCATGTAGTCATGAGCCCGACGTCGTGCAGTCATTAACGCGACACCACGTAGTTTGAGCTCGACCGTGTGTAGTCGTGTGTTCGACCACATGTAGTCATGAGCTTGAACATGACTACACGGGATCTTGCACATAACTACATAAAACAGAGATCATGAATATGAATTCGACCTTACGAAGTCCTGGCTAAGCCGCCCAAATGTGGTCACTAGTAGTCACGAGCTCGAACTCATTCAGTCATGAACTCGACTCTATGTAGTTATGAACTCCACTATATGTAGTCATGAACTCAACCTCATGTAATCATGAGCTCGTCCACATATATTCTAAGCCAGACCCATGCAGTTATGAGCTCGACAACATGCAGTCATAACCTCGACATCATACCCGTATGAAAATAAATTAGATGTTTAGTGTACGCTTTATATCCGACTAAATTGAAGATACAATAAAATACCAGGTGCATTAGTTACACGAGCTAACGGAAGAGCAATAGAATGATCCAAACTCAGACAGCAAGTCTCGCAGATCAGTGTTCCGGGGTTACGGCGTGATAGTCACGAGGACTCCAGGTCGTGTATCGGGGCAGATCTTTGTACACACTTATATCACTCCTAATGTGTGCATAACCGAGTACAACATTGTTCTTTAAAATATAGTGATTGGACTAATCGAACCAGCCTAGACCTTACACTCCTATGGTTCCAGCCTGTCCAATATATTTCCGGTAAATACAGAAACATGCTAAGAATTGCCGTGTTTAAGTGTTCAGCACTTATTCCAATTGCCGTGTTTAGGTGCTCAGCACTTGTTCCAATGGCCGTGTTTAGGTGCTCAGCCCTTGTTCCAATGGCCGTGTTTAGGTGCTCAGCACTTGTTCCAATGGCCGTGTTTAGGTGCTCAGCACTTGTTCCAATGGCCGTGTTTGGGTGCTCAGCACTTGTTCCAATGACCGTGTTTAGTTGCTCAGCACTTGTTCCAATAGCTGTGTTTAGGTGCTCAGCACCTGTTCCAATTGACGTGTTTAGGTGCTCAGCACTTGTTCCAATGGCCGTGTTTAGGTGTTCAGCACTTGTTCCAATGACCGTGTTTAGGTGCTCATAACTTGATCCAATGCCGTGTTTAGCTGCTCAGCACTTGTTCCAATGGCCGTGCTTAGGTGCTCAGCACTTGTTCCAATTATTACTCTCGTCGCTATGTTGTCATGAGCTGGACCTCATGAAGTCAAGAACTGAGCCCTGCGTATTCATGAGTTCGACACTATGTCGTCTTGAGCTTAACCTCATGCAGTCATGATCTCAAAAACTGGTAGGGATGATCTAGATCTCAAGTAGACATGAGCACTACACCATGATGCCAAGTACACATGAGCTCGACGCCATGTAGTCATGAGGTCAACAACACGTAGTCATGAGTTTGAACCTGTGCCGGTCTTGCCCTCTGCAACATTATGAACATTGTATCACTTATCATATTATTGGAACCGTCGTATCTCGTCTGGAATAATACAAACTCCAACCACCCACTCCAAGACAATTCACCAACTTCAATATTTCGAAAGAAAATATTATTCCTCCGCGCTCCGTTCAAGCTGTGAGAAAGTTTACCTTCGTTTTGAGGGAGCCACAGGACGGAATTTGTCCTCTTGTGCTAAGATGCTGTTATGTTTTAGCTGCAAACATACTGCTTCCGCAGCATTTCAACTGGCAAACAAAATCCTTCAGTACATGCAGCGTGTGTGAGCGGCCAGACGATGTTTTCACAGCCCGATATCGTTTCCATGACGCTGTCAGTTTCCAATGATTGAATTTGGCCGCGTTATTGGCAAAACGAGAAATATTGACAACTGGTTTTCCATTGTTCACTATTGCTTTCAGTTTGAGTGGCGTTGGGAGTCGCTTAGTGTCGAAGTTTAGGTCATTCACTGCACCCATCCTATTGAATGCCAGCTCTCCCTTACAAGCATACTATGTAATGCGAGAAAGGATTGCAAACAGGATATTTTCTTTCATTGAGTCACACACCAAAGATTCGTCCATTAATATGACGAAGCAAAAACTCAAACCCGGAAGAAATGGAACACTTGAGGACGGAAAACTATTGTGGTTTATCAATGTTAAACGACATGGACCCAAAGGTGCGGTTCAATTTCTTTATTATTAAGCCCAAAAATATTACAAATCGAGTCTTCACCTAACGAACTTTGTCAGAAATCAAATTGGACGCCTTTACCGTAGGTTTTGGAACTTGCCTTGTTTTGGGTCGGCTTGTCAGGTTCTCAATAAACTTCAGAGCTGGTCTCTTTACCGACGGGTTGGTGAGGCTTTCTCAAATATTGACATCAACTCGATGAGGAAATAGCACGAGGTAAGTAGATATATGCATCTACATTCGACATGGATTTGTATATTATTTCTCACAAACATTCAGACAATTGCCCTGCAGGCATATTATACACACTGTCAGTGTATTGACCAATTAAAGATGATAGTTTGTAATTTTTTTATTGCAGATAAAAGATAAAATTACCTCGGATACGATATTGGTATTCCCTGGTCAATCAAGATGGAAATTCCTGGAAACCATTGAAATCGGATGACAAAGGGAAAATAAGGCACAATCCATTAAAAAAAATCCATTTAATATAATACTGAATATAGACCAGAAAAATAAGTCAAACTTTTCGAGCAACGTATTATGTTCCTCATCAACAACCTAAAACAGTTATTACTTGGCACAAGAATTCTATAATGCACCTCTCCATTGATACGGTTGGTCTGTTTTGACTGAAACAAATTAACTTTGTGACGGTTGAAGCCCATCACTGTGCATCCACGTGCAACATTGTGAATAAATGATCACCTGTGAGATGAACTTTCTATTGCTCTGTACCTTACTGCATGCTTCAGTTGAAGTCACGGTACGTGAGGATTTGCTGCAGTGCATAATTTGAAAAACACGTATTTTTCTTGTGTATAGCTTTACTAAAAAATCTACTCAGTGAGATGACCAGAAACAAATCTACGATGTTTTCGCTTTCAATGAACCGCAGAGTCGTCCATTTGATCATTTTGTTCATCCATGCAAAAATATTCTTCCGAGAAACCAAAGTTTGTCGCCTACATTTCTCTCAGTCAAGGGTTGGTCTGCCCGACTTGTATCGCATAAACATTGTTGGACATGTTTGAAGCGTTGACTGATACGCTGGACAACCCTCCGTTGGGGGGTCGCTATCCCTGGCGCTAAATTCTTTTATAGCTAACGTCAGATCAGCCCCTTTCATCTCCGCCAACTGCCTTTTCAGACACAAGTTGTTCCGACTACCTACCTACGGTACCATATTTTAACAGCGAACATTCATAGCGTTCCTCAGTCACACCAGCCACTGTCATATCTGCCAGTGACATTCTTCCTAAACTCTGTTTCAGCCCACGTCATAATCAGCCATGAGGCGTACCATTTTACTGTTATCACTTTAATGAAACTTTTCCTACCCAACCTAACCTAACCTAGGGTACGTGTTTCTAACCCGCGGGGCACAGGTACGTATTTCTAACCCGCGGGGCAAACATACGTATATTTTTAGGGTACGTAATGCCGTTTTTTAGCGTTTTCTTATTGAAGTTTCATTCAAGTGATAACCAGTAGGTTGGTACGCCTGTTTAAGTGTAAAGACAGTGGCAGGTATGACAGTGGCAGAGTTTGAAGTGGACTGAAAATGCGTGTGGGCTGAAACATCGTTTAGGTCGAAAGCACGTGTGATGAAAGATTTTTAGAGGTTAGGACAGTGTCCGGCCATGACAGTGAGGTGGAGTGAAGTGGCGATAGTGCGCGTGCGCGGAAATAATTTTAGCGCGAACGCTGGGCTCCCCCGTTGAGGAGCCCAGCGTTCGCGGTAAAATTATTTCCGCACACGCGCACAAGCGTCTAACGACGCGCTTTTGACTAAGAATGGTGTAATATGTTGGTTTTGTACGTAGAAGCAAACACGTTCCTACGATAAGACAGAACGGAATGAATAAAAGTTTAGCACAAAAGTCTTTTGCAGAAATGGTTTGACGATAGTCCTGAGGATTCAAATATTTTCCCAGAAACACAATAAAGGGATATTTCCAGGTAAGTCTCTCGTCCACTATTACCTTGATAAATTTATTTTGTTTGCTATTTTTGCAACAGGTTGATTTTATAATTCGAACTTCGTCCCAGGAATGGGTATTTTCTTTGTGGAGAATATGTTGACCTGAATCGTGCTGAAATGTAACAAATTCTACTCCTTACTAACAAAACCTATTCAAGTTCACTACGGAGCACTTCTACATCACTGGAGTCTTGATCCTCACCTTGTTCTGGGTCAATGGCTGCCACTCGCGGGCGGCTGATCCAACCTACTATTAAAGGCAGGCCAAATTTATTTCGTTGATTGACCGGATAGAGAGATAAACAAAATAAAACACTTAATGTTTTCTCTATACAACACAATTACCTTAAGTGTTCACGAGACGGAGAAGAAGTTTAAAAGATCAAGACATGGTATTTGGAAACAATTTTTTGAGGGAGCGGAATCAGATGAGAGTCGGTGGAGGCAGGTCAGTGTTTTACGCGGTTAGGCTCTCATGTACAGAAAGACAAGTGGATACTGAGGTTAATTCCGGGTTGTACGAAGAGTGCAATGAGCTGTAAGACATTGGGTGTGGAAGATAAGAGGGAGATTTATGAAGGGATGGTTGCCCAAACTGTGCTCACAGGGCTGAGATGTTGGGGACGAGAGCGGAACGAAGAAAAAGGTTGACAATTTTCGAGGTAAAATGTTTGAGAGGCATAGCGGGAGTGAGACTGGTCCTACCATTGGATGGTAAGAAATATTATTAGATTTTGAACTTGATTTTTCTTGACCCTCGCAGTGGCGTGTTCTGCATTTATTCAATTTTTTAGAGACCGCTCGTAAGTTCGATACACATAAGAATGTTAAAATCTCCTCTTCAGACATGGTTCCCTCATCCATCAAATTTGTCACTCATAACAAAATAAATACTTGCCAACGTCAAACTCATATGACATACAAGGTCTTGATCTCCTTTTCAATGAGCTACACTTCAAAAGGTTCGGTAAAGACTTGAGCATAAGGGTTTCTTGTGACGGTAGGGACATGGATGAGATAGACAAAATATTTTGAGCAGAACAAACAGGGCTTTGAAATGAGTATCGACAAATATAAATGCAATATATTTTGACCAAACAATATTCGAAACGACCTTCCAACGTCAGTTTCTGCAGTCGACCATTATTTAAAGTCTGTAAGTCTAGTTGAATGTCAGTAACGGTTGGGCTCGTCTATACACAGAAAGAATTATCAAATAACAGGTACGTGATTAAGTTCAACTCATTCAATGTGATTAATTTGCTAAAATTTTCATGAAGACGACAATAATTTTGTTGATCTCGTTATCTGCATACACGTTCAACTCAGCTGAACACATTGATAAACTATGTAGGAGTGGCAGAGTTACCACCAAATACCTCGTCCGAGGAACTTTTGAGGTTCTCCGACTTTCCGCCCCAGTGGTTATTCGATAATCGTCTAGCAGAGACTGCCTGGCGATGCGATGAAATATACATTCAATACATCACCATCAGCATGAATGCCGAGAGGCGCCCTACGGGGTAGTCTAGATCTTGCAACCTTGCCAAGTTGTTTGGGGAAACCATATTTTTATAATTTCAGATCCGGATCTTCATGCTTTCAAAATCTTGCACAACGATTGGGCGATCATAGTTTTCCTATTTTTATTCCTGTGCATTCAACGTCTCGTGTCTCCGAGAAGCTTGAGTGTGGAAAAATATATCATAACAAACTTTCGATCCAAGATTTTCTATCTCCCATTACAGGTAAATGTGAACAATTCATATTGTTTCATGGAATAGTCAATGTTGGGAGGGGTTATAAATAATGAATATCTCTTTCTTATAAAATTCGATGATAAATGAAATCCCAACCAAAATTGTACGCATTTTGTCAAACATTTCACCTCGTGACCCGTCGTCACTTGTCTCAGCAACCAATGAGCTCTGCTGATTTCCTATTAATGTAGGGTATAAAATAAAATGAATTAATTTTACATAATTCATAGAAATCAAAACAATAAACTACACCAGGACGCGCAGGATCTTGTAAAATCCTTCAATGTGAGTTAGATGGCCGTGTAAGATATCCTAAATAGAAACTAATCATACCTTGCTCATATCCGATGGCAGGGTACACTGTTTCATTTTATTTGGCAGCTACTTTGAGATATAAGTAGCATAAACCACTGTAAACATAGATAAAACAGTTGCTAACCCTGGGTCCATCTCATAGAGGAAGCTTCCAACCGGGTGAACCCAACCCCTCCCCTCTCCCCGGATGTGTGACATCGTGTTCATAACAGATGTATTTCACATAATCTGATTTATTTTTCCATTACTGAGAAGATAAGTTCAATGATATTAGGTCACACACATGTTGATAAATACTTGAAATCAAAAACTATTTCTATATCTGAAATACCTATTATCTGTATTTCAGAAAAACAAAAACATCTCATTTCATTAATTAAAAAGATGAAAATTGTTTAGGATTGTAAAACACGACATTGATTTGAATATGCAGCAAGGCTTTACACTCGGAATTTCTTTCCCCGTACGATGAACTCTTCATCAGCGTCTTTATAAGCCAGCTTTACGTCGTCCAAATCGCAAATTTTGAAATTGAGTATCTCTCGCCATCATTTTATTAATTAATTTACTCTCCATTTAATGTCTCAATGAGACTTGTCAGACGAGCCGGCGAAAAGGCACCAACACGTGAGGCTGTGGAAAGGAGGAAGGATTCAGTGACAGGAACAACGGCGGATTTAGAGGGTTAAAGTTGCTGCGCAGTTTGAACTTTTTTTTTTGCTAATCTTCAATAAATCTTGCTGGGCTGTTACCGTAGAAGTAATGACGCTATGGGACAGTATGCCGTCAGTTAATTGTATCTGCTCCTGTCAAGTGTATTGGTTCCAACATCCCTGCAATCAGTATGAACATTCATATTTTATCCTCCTCTATGTAAGTCTGAACCAACTTAGGCATTTCGAAAATACACGCGCACAAAACCTCACGGCAGGAATACTGGAAGTCTCTTCGTTATAATTAAGGTGTTTATTTCCCTAATGGTGCACGATGCAGCAATAACCACTGAATAGTTACTTGCAGTAAATGATTAATTTCATGAAGTGTTCCTTGAACTGATGTATATCATTGCAATACTTACATTTCAGGTGTAACAATGTTCCCCTTCTTGTTTCATGCTAGTAACTGTAAACGGTAATACTAGTGCGGCGACAAAAGAGTCAAAAGTCAAATAGTAGTTGAGCTGAGATAAGTCGACAAATAGGTAATAGATACCTCATAAAGGTAAACATTCGCCTGTTTAATTTAAAAATAACGTAAACTCTCTATGTGCTCAACTTCTTGTTGAAAAAAAAATCCTATTGCCAAAATGATAAACTTTCAAAACCAAAATTAAGTGAAATGCGTTTGTTTACATTTTCTAAGTAATAATCATTTATCTATGGGATATCGACACTATTCTTTCTCATACCCCTACAATAAATCAGAAATTGCTCTGGGTGGCTTGTATTTATTCCCAGAAGGAAATCCGTCTTGCTCATCCGCCCTTTGTTGCCAGTCTGTGCGATTATATCCCGCACATTTTCTCGGTCTACTTGAACATTTACATGTCAGTGAATAATCGAACGAATATGGGATTAGAATCCGTGTCTCCTGCGCAATGAACTGCGTATGATGCCATCAAGCTGTGCCCAAACAAAAGCCTATTTGCAAAACCAATCCGTTCACTTCCCTCCTTCCAAATGATTGAAGCTAGTAATAGGTTCTCATTGGTAGTCTCCTGTTCACGGAACAGACACTTCAACATTTGCTAACCAAAGAGAAGGCATGCATAAATGACTGATTTCAATCCTGACTTCCCTTACAATCGCCCCGTGTCTTTGACAAGATTTAATGCTAAGCCTCCGTCCACGACAGCGTGCTGCTAATATTCTACAATGTATCGTTGCGATTTGGTGCACTGATGATGTTATGGTTATGCGTCTGGTTTAAAAAAAATCCAGGAATGAAAATGTTTTCTCACAACACATCCTCGGACATTCACATTTGCGCACATATACGCCTAATCCAAAGCTTGAGTGATACCACTTACTCGCATCCTACCCTCGCACCCACGCATTATTGAGGCACTTCAATTAGTCTTCTCAAAAAACCACATTCAGCAAATATTTGATTTGCAAAAATTGTCTTCGTTATTTGAAGCAGTGGACGAGGCATTCACACACATAAATCTCCATTGTGTTGAGTGAATGGCAGGTGCTCTAATACTGGCTTGGCAGCCCTGCATAGAGACGTCAGTGCAGGTTATAATCTCGGGCCCTCGCTTGAGAGGATATCCACCTAAACAAGAGTGAAGAGGAGGCAAATAAGAACCTTTAAGTCATACTTGATGAATGCTCCAAGCTTCTAAGATATGTTTTGACCTTCAGAGGTATTTAAGGAAGACGCAGAAGCTGTACGAGGTGATGATGCTACTAACTGGGAAAACCATTATACGGATTGTTGTTTCTTGAGTCCCAATCGGATTTTTTCCACTCAATGGATTTTTTTTTCTATAATTATTAATATCTTCGCCAGCTTCATTGAATTCGTGATACAAACAGAACAAATAATTCGGCTTGAAAATAAAACAAATGAGCCTCACCAATATGAAATACATCGTTACAACAACATTCCGGACACGTCATCGATGCCCCAGGAGTCTCATTTGTCTTTTCCTCATCTTCCGATTAAGCATTGTGAATTGATTTTATTTCACTGTTCATTGTCAAATCTTGACATGTTGTGGTGCAGTCCATCTTTGATGCTTCTTGTAAGTGCGACCGCTTGCAATAAATGTTTGCTTTGTTTACATTCATCTCATTATATGCTTCATCTTGTCATCGTGACACTTGACTCCAGGTAATCCATGGCATAGTTTCAGTGATCTTTGGGACATCTTGCTAAGACTTGAGTCACTTCAAGCTCCTTTAATTGCTTCCATCCTGTTTGATCGCCCACCCACCCTGTTCAAGACCTTTGAATGATTGTTTCCACCTTGCTAGGCGAGAGGCGTTGTTCACGTTACGTGAGAAATTGGTTCTACCCCATCTCCTCAGCTCGCCATATTGCTGATGCATCGCTAAGTATAGCTGCCCATGTCACCCAGGTAACCCTAATGTCATCCAACAGTGGGTGACACTTTGACAGCAACAGAGGGCCCCGTAATGCCACCTGACGGAGCGGACGAGATGGGCCCACCCAAGCAGAATGCAATTATGACTTCTGTAATGGGGCCATGAAGTCACAGCGGAGCCTATATATAAATACATATATT
>SDVV010012652.1:0-15385 GCA_016164225.1 Gammarus roeselii | reverse complement strand
GACGCACCTCGACCAGCCTCGACGCGACCCCTGCCCTCTGCGCCAACAATCCGCAGACTGTAATGGTTAATTGTTCTACTCATCCATCGCACAAACATTTTTCTGTGTAAGGGTTTTACAGCGCTGGGAGGGGGGAGCAGAGGTTCCAGGATTCAGAGGAGCCTCTTTAGGGTCCCACAGTTTCTCAAAAGGCTCCCAAAGGGTCTCAAGGGAGTCCCAAAAGGCCCCAGAAAGATCCAAGTGGACCACCCCAAATCCACCTGGTCTCCCAAGTCCCTCGGGTTCCCGAAACCCCGGGTTCTCGAGTCCCGCGGATCCCACGAGTACCTCCTCTCCCTCGGTCACCTCCTCTCAACCAACCTCGCTACATATAATAATAATGATAACAAATTCAAAATTTATCACCATGAAAAAAGGGCAGAGAAAAATAATAGAGCCCAAGCAAGAAGAAATAATAAAATACTAAAATAAAGTGTTAATGATCTATAAAATGATTAAGCATCCATCCACCCCAACACAGACACAGAGTAGGTCAAACACAGATACAAAGTAGGTCCAACATAGACACAGAGTAGGTTTTACGCAGAGTTACCGACTTGGTTCGACGTAGGCACAGGCTAGGTTCAACGCCGATACCGAGTAGGTCTCTGCGCTAACAATTTGTTTTTTACACTCAAGCATTTTGGAACAGGAGTGGGGTGGCAGAGGTGTCTCGGGTCCTAAAAGAGCCCGACGAATCCCGGAAGGTCTTCAAGTCCCCCGGGTCCTCCGAGCTCCCCGGGTCCCCTCGTCTTAGCTCATCTCGGCTTGTCTCGAATCATCTCGGACAGTTTCGGCTCGTCGCGCGACCAACTCGTTTCGCCTCAACATGTTTCGACTGATCTCGACGCACCTCGACCTGCCTCGACGCGACCCTCGCCCTCTGCGCCAGTAATCCGTGGACTGCATTGTCAACTGTTCTACTCAAGCATTTCACATGTATGCATTTTTCTGTCTAACACCGATACAAAGAAGGTTCAACTTGGATACAGAGTAGGTTTAACGCATAGTTACTGAGTAGGTTCAACGCAGATACAGAGTAGGTCTCTGATCAAACTTTTTTTTTCTTTCACGCAAGCATTTTCGGGTTGGAGTGGGGTGGCAGAGGTGTCTCGGGTCCCAATAGAGCCCGACGAATCCCGGAAGGCCCCCCCAAAAAAAGTCCCCCGGGTCCCCCGAACTTCCCGGGTCCCCTTTTCTCAGCTCATCTCGGCTTGTCTCGAATCACATCGGACAGTCTTGGTCCGTCGCGCGACCAACTCGACTCGCCTCATCATGTTCGACTGATCTCGACGCACCTCGACCAGCCTCGACGCGACCCTTGCCCTCTGCTCCAGTAATCCGTGGACTGCAATGATCAACTGTTCTACTCAAGCATTTGACATGCATAAATTTTTTGTGTGTATAATTTTACCGCGTGGGGAGGGGGAGCCAGGGATGCCAGGGTGTCGAGGAGCCTCAAACGGGTCCTAAGAGAGTCCCAAAGGGCCCCGGAAGAGTCCAAGTGGATCCCCCTAAATCCTCCTAGTCTTCCGAGTCCCCCGGGCTCCCGAAAACCCCGGGTCCCTCAAGTCCTCCGGGCCCCGCGAGCACCCCCCATTCCCGGGTCACCTAGTCTCAGCCAGCCTCGGTTCGTCTCGACTCATCGCCCCGCCAGTCGACTCGTCTCCACTCGCCTCAGCCTGCCTCGACTCGCCTCGTCTCCTCCACGTACAGTGCCGGTTCAAGACTTTCGCTCTCTAAGATCAACGTAAACATTATTTCACCATTTAGTCATCACAAACGCCTAGCTGTGCTCGGGCATTTACTAGGCCCCCAGGGAGAGTTCAAATTCTCCCACCGTAGGTTGGACTAGACTAACTAACACACCGCATAGTCCACCTAGGCCCTTGCGGGCGTCTAACGATACATAATTTTATATTCAATACAAAATAGATCACCATGAAAAAAGGGCAGAAAAAAATAAAAGAGCCCAAGCAAGAAGGAATAATATAATAATAAAATAAACGGTTAATGATTTATAAAATGGATAATCATCCATATACCACAAGAATAGCCGCAACACCTCTCACCCGGTGAATTCCTGCAGGAATCATCGTTACCGAGATATTAATAGTCAGTCTGTACATGCAATGCAGTATTATCAGTCTGTTTGTACTTAAACTGTTAATGGTAGAAAGCATTCCATTCCGATATAGAGTTTTACAGTCATTTGAGTCGGTTAACAATAACAATCATTACATTGTTAGTTATGATGCAATTTTGAGTAATAATGAACAACTACTACTACCAGCGACAATGCTATTATTGTTGTTAATAATGGTTTTATTAGCAGTAATAACTTGAATTGTGAAGAGAGCCGTGTAATGCTCCTTGTGCCATGTCGAGCACGTTTTTGAACGCATTCACAGATGTAGAGCCAACCACCGCGGCCAGTAAGTTGTTCCGAACCCGTGAGATTGCGATCGGGAAGAAGTGTTGCGCTATAGTCGTAGCGGAACGTTTTTCCACCAGTTTCGCCCCGTTGTTTCGGGTACAAATGTTGTGGTCCCTGTCGAAAAGGCCGACAGGACTCACGTTGTTGAATCCCTTTAGGTATTTGAAGGTTTCAATGAGCTGGCCCCTCAGCCTTCGTTGCTCGAGGGTGATGCTGTCCAGCTCTTTCAGCCTATCCTCGCAGCTGTGGTGGCATAGCTGCTGGATGCGCTTAGTTGCACGATGCTGGATTCGTTCCAGTTTGGCTATGTCCCCCCTCATGTTTGGAGACCAGAATTGGACTGCATGCTCGAAGTGGGACGGACGAGGGAAGTGTAAAACGGCTATACAATGTCTTTCGTTTTGCAGAGGAAGTTACGGAAGATGTAGCCAAGGTTACGATTAGCTTTCTTGTAACTTTCTTCAACCTGCGCGCCCGCCCCATTTTAAATCTTTCGAGATTTGGACGCCCAAGTCTCTCTGCTGGTCAACAGTTGCAAGATCGCTTTCTGCCATCGTGTGGTTGAAGTTGGCATTGCGACACCCCATGTGCATAACTGTACATTTTGTAACATTGAATGGCATCTGCCACACTTCCGACCTTTGGTCGAGTTTTTCGAGATTTGTTGAATCTCAACTCTGTCTCCCTCCCTCCATGCTGCATGGCAGAGCTTCGTGTCGTAACCATTAGACATTGGACAGAAGCCCCGCATCCATGTCGTTTATATAGACGAGGAAGAGGATAGGACCCAGGAAACTGCCCTGGGGCCCCCCAGAGGTAACAGGGGCCCACTCGGACAAAGCCTGGCCGATGCTGACTCTTTGCTTGCGTCCTGTTAGCCAGGCGCGCAGCCAGCGAAGTACGTTGCCACCGATGCCGAGCTCAAAGACTTTGTGTAACAGTCTCCTGTGCGGCACCTTACCAAAGGCTTTTTGGAAGTCTAGGTAGATGACATATACTGCCTTGCGGTGGTCGTACACGTTGATTTCCTCGTTGAAAAAGTCCAGCAGATTCGTCTGACAACTCCTCTTATGGCGGAGGCCGTATTGAGTGTCGTGGATGAGTCCGTTGTCTCCCAGGTGATCGACGAGATGTTTTCGCATCAATCGCTCGATGGTTTTTCACACGATCGACGTCAAGCTGATTGGTCGATAGTTACTGGGCGATTGTTGGTCACCTTTCTTGAAGATTGCTGCAACGTTAGCAACTCTCCAGTCTTTTGGGGACCTCGCCACTCGTCATCGATAAGTTGAAGATGTGGGTCAGGGAATCCGAAAATTCTCCTCGAGTTTACTTAGGAACCCTTGGGTGGAGTCCATCGGGACCAATCGATTTGTAGATGTCCAGTCCGTCAAGTTGTTTGACAACTTCCTCTCTCGCAAACACAATGTCGTTGAGGCTGACTCTTTCCTAGCCGGGGCCCTCAACTGTGAACACCGAGCAGAAGAATCTATTCAGGACACTGACCATGTCCTCAGGTAACGTTCTGAGGACACCATCGTCATCCATTAGCGGGCCAACTGTGACTACTGGATGAATACAAATTTATGAGGTAATGATGTCATTTGGTTACAGAATTCTAGGGTTTCCCGCCTTCCACGACGCCAAGTGGACACCAAGAAAATAACACGTTATACTGTGAAATTCCGAAGAGAATGCAAACGGATTATCAAACGTAATAAAACATCATCTAAAACTGTTCACAGCATAACAGTGTGAGGCGCCTATAAAAAGTTAGTAACATCATCGTGCTCGTGTCAAGAAGAAGGATGCATATTTGATTCAACTTTTATAGTCTTTCTCAAAACCAGCCATATTTTGAATGCAAAGGAACATATAATTTCTCGCTTAAAACAACATTGTACAAATAGTGATCGGTTTCGAGATGCCAGCACTGCTGTTTCCGTATCCGACCACTAAAGGGAAGGAGTGGGTCTGTTTGAGGTAACGTGCAGAGCGTGAGGCTGAAGAGGCAAGGTAGGGCGTGAGGCTGGAGAGGCATGGTAGGGCGTGGGGCTGGAGAGGCATAATAGGGGATAAGGCTGGAGAGGCATGGTAGGGGGTGAAGCTGGAGAGGCATAGTAGGGCATGAGGCTGGAGAGGCCTGGTAGAGCGTGAGGCTGGAGAGGCATGGTAGGGCGTGAGGCTGGAGAGGCATGGTAGTGCGTGAGGCTGGTGAGACGTGGGAGGAGATGAGGCTGGAGAGGCATGGTAGGGCGTGAGGCTGGAGAGGCATGGTAAGGGAATGAAGGGTGAGGTGCGTTTATGAGTGAATAAAATTAATCAATACCGCTCAGTCATATTGAACAAGAAACATAAACAGGGTGTTGCAGAATTCTTTGAACAAACTTTAATACAAGGTTACAGATACGGATACAGACACTAGGCCGCATCCCCCAGAAAGGGAGGTGGCCGACGGCAAGGCGCACCTCACACCCTCATACGCTCACACTCACACAACTTAGCTCTTTTGTGCTAAAGGGTCCGGCCGGTACCCCTCAACCTACACTCTGGGTCACGAGTGCAGTCCGAGGATCCGTCGTCAGCAGCAGGGCCCGACAGCTTTCACTGGTTTACCCCGCCGTGTCATAATGGCCGGGCCCCCCCCACCCACGACCATCCCGACAGCGGGATGCCAAGGGCGGGAAAGCACATCAGAGCAGCGTCAAAATCAACCATTCACAACCATTCTCCACTCACGCCTGTTCAATGCACGCTCTCTCGCCACCTCACATTCATGTCTCTCCTTCCCAACGCCTGCTTCACACCATTCATCCACCCAAACTTCGGTCTACCTCTAGGCCTGCGACCACTCGCCTCCGCATTCATCACCCTTTTCACCAATCTCCCTTCATCCATCCTCTCCATGTGCCCGAACCACCTCATAACACGCGAATCCACTCTGTCCTCCAACTTCTTCACCATATCTGTTCCAATTTGAACCACGTCGTTGGTGATCCGGTCTCTCAGCGTTACTCCAGCCATGCTCCTCGAACATTGCATCTCGAAAACCTTCAACCTTCTGCTCTCCTCTGCTCTCACCCCCAAGCCTCAGCTCCGTAGAGCACAGTTGGGACAACAATACCCTCATTCAGCCCTCTCTTTGCTTCCATTCCCAACGTCCTACAGCACATTACACTCTTTAGTGCACCCAACACTTCACAACCCTCCTTCACTCGCGCCTTCACTTCAGGTTCCACTAGTTCAGTTTCCTCCTCATGGGAGCACAGATACTTATAACACTGAACTTCCTCCAAGAGCTCTTCATTTAGGGGAACACTAATTTTGCTCGCATCGACAGTCCTCGAGCATCTCATTATTGTACTCTTACCCACGTTCACTCGAAGCTTCCTCCTCTCACACACTCTACCAAACTCAGACACTAGCCTATATAGCTTCTCCTCTGAATCCGCCACCAGGACCGTATCATCAGCAAGTAGCAACTGGCTCAACTGCCAACTCCGCCCATTCGCTTCCAACAGTTCCAAGCCACGACCCAGCACACTCGCGTTCACTTCCCTGACCACCCCATCCATATAGAGGTTGAACAGCCAGGGACCAGGGAGACATCACGCAGCCTTGTCTCAGTCCCACTTTCACTGTGAACCAATCACTCACCTCGCTTCCCACTCTGACACATGCTTGGCTGCCAACTTAGAAACTCTGCACCGCTTTCAACAGATGTCCGCCCACTCCATATAAACGCATCACCCTCCACAGCGCTTCTTTGTCAATCCTGTCGAATACCTTCTCCAGATTCGTGAAGGCCAAGAACACATCCTTCCCTTTGGCAAGGTACTTCTCAAAAACCTGTCTCACTGCAAAAATCTGATCGGCACACCCTCTTCCACTCCTAAAGCCACACTGTTCCTCTCCAATTACGCAGTCCGTACAGTCTCTAATCCTTTTGATCAGCAGTCTCCCGTACAACTTACCAACCACACACAACAGACTGATACCTCTCGAGTTGCAACATTCATTTTTGTCTACTTTGCCCTTATATAGCGGAACAATGCAGGCACTGCGCCACTCAATCGGTACCACGGATGTCACAAAACACAAGTTCAGTAACCTCACCAACCATTCGACAATCGTTACTCCACCCTTTTTCAGGCACTCGGTCGCAACGCAATCCAAACCAGGGGCTTTCCTTGCTTTCATCACCTCCACCGCCTCCTGTACCTCTTCCCTGGTAATATCCGCCACAAGTCTTTCTCCCAAAACTTGCTTCCGAGCACCACCACCCACAGCAACAATGTCAGCCTCTCTGTCATCCTCGACATTCAACAACTCACCAAAATACACGGCCCACTTCTTCCGTACGTCACCACTTTCCAACAACAACTGGCCGTTTTCATCATTCACCACTTCCTCATTTCCGGTCTCTCCCTTTCTCACCCTCTTCACCTGTTTCCAGAACATCTTTTTGTTGTCCTCAAAATTCTGGCACAACCGTCTGCCCCACCTGGCATCAGCATCCTTTTTGGCTCTCCCCACCACCCGCTTCACCTCGAATCTCCTCTTTTTGTAGCTTTCATAAGTCACCTCCGACTTCACCTGCAACCACTCCTCCAACGCTCCTCTTTTCCGTGCCACCGCTAGTTTGACCTCCTCGTTCCACCACTCGCAGTCTTTCCTCATGCACCCGCCCACACGGCGCGCACCACACACCTTCTTCGCACATCTCAGCAACGCATCCCTTAACGTCTCCTAGGCTTCCTCGACATCTCTCAGGTCATGTCCTGCTCAGTTTAAAAGTTACGGAAACCAAAGAGTTTCAGCGTGTCGGTGAAAAATCAAAAATCGAAGTCTGAACAAGTTTATTATTATGTCTTCGGACCAGTTTGGCCACCATTGCACCTGTGCTTCCACGCATGCATCGGAGCAAATGGGCCAAATTTCGAACAGTTATTGTGAATACCTAATATAATTTCCAACTTTGTACGGTTCCTTCATAATGATAACCTTGTTCTGATTTCGATTTTTAATTTTCTCACCGACACGCTCCAACTTGTATGTCTTCGTAACTAAATAACTAAATATTTTCAGACGCCCTCATGGAGTAAAATGTGCTTGTTTGACCTAACATAACCTTGTATTTAGGTTTGTTCAAAGAATTCTGAAACACCCTGTATTATAAAATATTATATGCAAAGAGTTGTGAAATAGTTACTTTATACCAACAGTCAATTGCTACTTTATACCTTAGATACAGTCAAGTGTTACTTTAAACCTATAGTCAAGCGTTACTTAAATATAGTCAAGCGTTAGTTTATACCAGTAGGCAAGCGTTTCATTGAACCTACAGTCAAGCGTTACTTTATACCTATTGTCAAGCGTTACCTACCTATAGTCAAGCGCTACTTTATACCTATAGTCAAGCGCTACTTTATACCTATAGTCAAGCGTTACTTTATGCCTATAGTCAAGTGTTACTTTAAACCTATAGTCAAGCGCTACTTTATACCTATAGTCAAGCGTTACTATCCTATGATAAAGCGTTACTTTATATCTATAGTCAAGCGTTACTTACCCGAAGTCAAGCATTTCTTTACACCTATAGTCAAGAGTTACTTTAAACATACAGTCAAAAGTTTCTTCAAACCTACAGTCAAGCGTTACTTTATACCTGTGGAAAAGCGTTACTTTATACCTGTAGACAAGTTGAGCAATTCAATACAATTCAATACAATACATTCAATACAGTGACTGGCTGGCTGGTAGCAGTGGCTGGCTGGCTGGTAGTAGTGACTGGCTGGCTGGTAGTAGTGACAGGCTGACTGGTAGTAGTGACTCGCTGGCTGGCTGGTAGCTTGGATCGATTGCAAAACGTCCATGGAAGGACGTGGGTATATTTATTTGATGAATTGCACGCGTACTAATTCTGAGCATCTACGTGATAGCTACCAAACAAGGCAATGGACTACAAATATGGTTTTCTGTACAGAAAAGCATCAGCGCAAAAGCTGCCAGCAAGCTAATCAATGATCACAAATATGGTATAGATTGTACAGAAAAGCATCAGCGCAGAAGCTGCCAGCAAGCTAATCAATGATCACAAATATGGTATAGATTGTACAGAAAAGCATCAGCGCAGAAGCTGCCAGCAAGCTAATCAATGATTACAAATATGGTATAGATTGTACAGAAAAGCATCAGCGCAGAAGCTGCCAGCAAGCTAATCAATGATCACAAATATGGTATAGATTGTACAGAAAAGCATCAGAGCAGTAGCTGTCAAACAAGGAAATCATTCAAAAAAATAATAAACAATATACCGGGAAGCATCAGCGTTACAAATAGCTGACAAGCTAGCGTTATTTAAATACAACGTACATCTGTAAGTAAGGCATCCGTAAACGAGCTTCCTTGTTATTACTTCGAGCACCGCATTAAGTTTCAGCGTTACAACGGCTTAGATATAACTTCAATATAAGGTATGCCAGGTCCAGTTCTACCTGAAGTTAGTGTTTCATAACATGGTATGCTTGGTATCTTACAATAGTGGCTCAATATCTTACTCGCTAATAAAACAAAACAAGGACGTAATTTCCGACGTGAAACACCTGAGTAAATTGCTAGTTATCTACTTGTCTAATAGGCTAAATATGCAGTAAATATCTAGTTATACGTATTACAGTACAGTACAGTACTACGGGACCACCTGCTATCAACTAAAATTGAAAACCTGTTCAACTGTAGATGAAAGTTTGGTCCCCGAATACCTGAGGAAGCTGAGTTCCTGCAATAGCACCAATTTTCATCACTTCAGCCGTGGTTTGTTGATACACATCACATATACACTATGGGTTTTCTGTTACAAATTACTGGACATGCATGTTATTTCCCTTACCAGGTGTCAATTCACCCATCTGCGAACAGCATAAGCCGATGAAACTGTCCCAGAACAGCAACAGCGTTGTAGTGATGCCCCTTGAAATATAGTCAGTTTCTTTCTTATCTGCACATTGAATACTTGAATATGAAACCTCTTACGAACCTCTCCTGAACTTGTGTAATAACAAAATGTCACTCATGGAACACGACTTCGGATAGTTACAAAGGGTTGCAAGGAATTAAACATTCAAAAAGGCAATTCTGCCCATCCTTCAAGTATACGTTAGAGTGAATCTCCATAAGCCCCTCAAGGGGGGGGGGGATCTTGCTGTGTGTAACTCTCTCTCCTGGCACCCAAGCCTTTATAACCCTCTCTGGGACACTGTTGCTTCCCCCTCCCTCTATTGGTATGAGAATGGGGAGACTGTGACGAGATGCCTTGGACTGGGCGGCCCCAGACCTAATGGGGACCTGTGTATTAGGGCAGAGCTCTCTCTTGTCACACTGTGCTGGTGCTTTATTCGCCATGTCGTGAAGCAATACGGCCTAGCCTCTCTCAATACGGTCACCTTAGCTGGTATACCTGCATTTGTGGTCGGAGTATGTGATGCGGGCAAAATATTGGAGACTACACAGGGTAAGCTCCAGCTTTTAACCTGCCCACTTCGAGAAGGCATCCGCCACACTGTCTTGAAACGCCTCGAACAGTTCCCCCAGGGCATTTAAAACAAAAGTGAAATGTTCACGATGCTTCAGTCAACGATACTTGTTAGAGATGCACCGATGTATCCGTATCTTTGTGAATATCGGTGTTGTCGGCTCTTTTTGCAGTATCAGTGTCGGTGGAAAACTAGACGATATCACCGATACTCTAATAATTTATTTTTTAATTAATACATAAACTGCCAAATTATTGGCCACTTAGATTGTTACATAGTTGTGTAAATATAAATTACTCTAATGTTGTTACCATTACCCATGAGATGAGTGAGCTTGACTCTCGTGCACCCGTTTTCATGGAATGGCTGCAGCATATTCGGTAAAGGTAACATATAATTTAATGTTCCAAATGAATAGCCAGACTAGTCAAAAGTCATCTACTGGAAAACTACTGATTTTATGATTCCAAATCATGTCACTAATGATATTAGATTAAATAAGGATTGTTTTGAAGAAAATTGAAATATATGTCATATTAATATGAAAGAATAAAAATTAATTATTTAAATAATAATTGTATTATTAATATTATTATTACGATATTCATTATTGAGGCACTCTATGATACACTGATGGTTACAAAGAAGCAAGGTCAATATAATATTTCTACCACAACGTTTAATTTACTCACCCTAGGAACAAACGTGTAGAAAGTAGGAATAGCATGTACGACGCTAGCATATAAGTTAGTGACGAGCATCATATATGCACATAGATAATACCTTCCATGCCCCTTCCTACGTGAGTATATATATAATGACACACCAAACCGGAGAGGTTTACAATGGAGAGTGAGGGGTTTGGGTAAACAGTGGAGGGTGAAGGGTGGACTCGCCAGTTTGAGTATACAGTGGAGAGTGAGTGTTTGACTCGCCAGTTTGGGTATACAGTGGAGGGTGAGTGGTGGACTCGCCAGTTTGGGTATACAGTGGAGAGTGAGTGGTTGACTCGCCAGCTTGGGTGTACAGTGGAGGGTGAGTGGTTGACTCGCCAGTTTGGGTATACAGTGGAGGGTTAGTGGAGGAGTCTCCAGTTTGGCTACACCAATCAATCTGTTCTTTTATGTTATCATGCTTGAGACATTAACTAGGATCCTCATAAAACATGACACATCTTGAGACTCGAACACGACGCCTGGCCAGGACACCAAGTTAGCATTAGCGTATGAGCGTCCTACGCACCGAATCTTGCGAACCGATCCCTACGCATCTCAACATAATCTATTCCCATACGCAGAAAACGAATCCACGCTAAGCCCAAATCAAATCTCATTCCATGTTAACCTCATTTTGATGAGCGCCGATACACCTCCCCACGATTCTCCCCAAAACACGAACATGAACCTATCAATCCAAGAGGCATGACGTTGCGATTTAAATTGATTTCACTCAGTCCAAAACACTTGACATCTACCCTTTCAAAACACGTGGATCCTGTACCAGCATAACGACATAGAGACATAGAGACTACTACAGTCTGAAATACACTTACCCAAACATAAAAAGTTGTGTTAACCTCCTACCCTATAGGAACCAGACCAGCTGGAACTTCAGCAGGATCACCAGCAGCAGCACCATCAGCAGAAACAACAGCATCAGAAACAGCGGCTGCTGCAGCATCAGCGTTCTCATGTTCCCCTTTCTTTTGAGCTCCCTCGACGCTCCAGAGACGGCTTGTCGCCCCTCATATTTTGCCCTCTTGTGTAATATGTTGAGCGGAAACCGAATTAAGGGGATACCGCTTCAGCGGAGGGTCAAACGCCTTCTGCGTGCTTCGAGGACCAGCACGTGAGGGCACGTGAGGGTACGTGATGGAATAAAATAGGGTACTGGAGGACCTACGCGAGCATACGTGAGAGTAGTTGAGGAAATACGCTATGGTATATGAGGAATTGCGTCAAGGAATTCGCAAGGATATGTGGAGAGACAACATTGAAAATCAAGGGAGATGATGGAAAGAAAAACCCGAGGGTAGTGAGGGATATGTGAGGACCCTTGCAGATACATGCAAGGGTACATAACCAGGAAAGTAAGGATACATAAGGGTACCGTGAATATATTCGAGGGAATAAGCGAAGGTACGTGAAGGAAGAATTATTAGTAAATGTGAGTAATAAAAGTGAGAATACAGGAAGGGGGAGGAATGGAAACGTAAAAAACAAAATTTACAATTAAAATGGCATGCAAGCATGTATAGAAGGGAATACCACGAATAACAATTAATTAATGACGGCAGCTATATTGATGTGAGCACAGTCTCGAGACCACAGGTCCGCTCAATGTAACAGCACGAGCACAAGTGCTCATGTCGAGTTGTTTCCTTCAGAGTGGTAGTAATAGAAGGCTCCAACACATCGCTGATTGGGGTTTATTTTTAAGTACTGCTTTCAAAATAGGATAAATGAGAAATTACTAAGATGACACTCTGAATTGGTATTAAAAAACCGAAATTAATTTTGAAGAAAAAAAAAACGTGTAGCTCAAACCGGACAGACAGACAGACATACGGACGCAAGCAATGACGACAGCACTTCAGAGCCTCATTAGTCGGGGGTTGAAAGC
This sequence comes from Gammarus roeselii, assembly GCA_016164225.1. Taxonomy (NCBI): domain Eukaryota; kingdom Metazoa; phylum Arthropoda; class Malacostraca; order Amphipoda; family Gammaridae; genus Gammarus; species Gammarus roeselii. The sequence continues at coordinate 2,752 of SDVV010012652.1, read as the reverse complement.
AAACTGAAAAAACACATCTATCCAGAAAAAATAGGTGAAAAATTATATTTTTATTCATTTAAAATTAAAATTGCATTCGATGACCTACTTCCAATTGGTGACCATATATTGCTGCTTATCGTAATTTCCTTGATATGGGGGGGGGGGGGGGCGCTTACAAGTTCGTGTAAACCCAAATGATATGATTTTTAGCACAGCTGGAGTTTTGTTAAAATCCCTTAGCCATGCAACAGCAACATTGTGGAGCAGGGGGATTTAAATAACAAACTTCTTGGCTATGAGGCAACGACTGATGCTACTAGGCCATCAGGACATCATGAAAGGTCAGCGGACACTGCAGTAGACTGCCTTCCACTGCAGTAGACTGTCTTTCACTGCAGTAGACTGCCTTCCACTGCAGTAGACTGCCTTCTACTGCAGTAGACTACCTTCCACTGCAGTAGACTGCCTTTCACTGCAGTACACTGCCTTCCACTGCAGTAGACTGCCTTTCACTGCAGTAGACTGCCTCCCACTGCAGTACACTGCCTTTCACTGCAGTAGACTGCCTTCCACTGCAGTAGACTACCTTCCACTGCAGTAGACTGGCTTCCACTGCAGTAGACTGCCTTCCACTGCAGTAGACTGCCTTGCACTGCAGTAGACTGCCTTGCACTGCAGAAGACTGCCTTGCACTGCAGTAGACTGCTTTGCACTGCAGTAGACTGCCTTGCACTGCAGTTGACTGCCTTACACTGTAGTTGACTGCCTTGCACTGCAGTAGACTGTCTTGCATTGAAGTAGACTGCCTTGTACTGCAGTGGACTGCCTTGCACGTCTCCCACCGCCCCAGCGATGGCTTTGTATATTAAGAGAATCAGTGTGTGTAGAAGCGTGTATTACATGTATAAGCGTGCATTACATGTATAAGCGTGCATTACATGCAAAAGCGAGCATTAAATGTAGAACCGTGCATTACATGTATAAGCGCGCATTACATGCAGAAGCGTGCATTACATGTAAAAGCGTGCATCACATGCACAGCCGAGCGTTACAAGCAGAAGTGTGGATTACATGCACAAGCGTGAATTACATGTACAAGCGTGCATTACAAGCAAAAGCGTGCTTTACATGTGAAAACGTGCTTTACATGTGAAAGCGTGCATTACATGCATAAGTGTGCATAACATGCAATAGCGTGCATTAATGCAAAAGCGTGCATTACATGCCAAAGCGTGCATAGAATAACCTGAGCGTCCATTACATGCAAAAGCGTGCATTACACGTAGAAGCGTGCAGTGCATGCAAAAGCGTGCATTACATGCAAAAGCGTGCATAGAATGGCCTAAGTGTGCATTACATGCAAAAGCGTGCATTACATGCAAACGCATGCATTACCTGTAAGAGCGTGCATTACATGCGTGATTAGCGTGCATTACATGCGTAATAAGCGTGCATTACATGCGTAATAAGCGCGCATTCCATACGTTATAAGCGTGCATTACATGCGTAATAAGCATGCATTACATTTAAGAGCGTGCATTACATGCGTAATAAGCGTGCATTACATGCGTAATAAGCGTGAATTGCATGCATAATAAGCGTGCATTACATGCGTAATAATCGGGCATTCCATGCATAATAAGCGTGCATTCCATGTGTAATAGGCATGCATTCCATGTGTAATAGGCGTGCATTACATGTGTAATAGGCGTGCATTACATGCGTAATAAGCGTGCATTACATGCGTAATAAGCGCGCATTACATATGTAATAAGCGGGCATTACATGCGTAATAAGCATGCATTCCATGCGTAATAAGCGTGCATTACCTGTGTAATAAGCGTGCATTACATGCTTACTGAGCGTGCATTACATGCGCAATAAGCGTGCATTACATGCGTAATAAGCGTGCATATCACACGTAAGAAGCGTGCATTTTTTATCAGAATAATGTCAATAAATAAGGCTCTAAACTCAGTTTTCCTGATTAAAATAAAAATATAGTATTTCCACATGCTTAGCTTAACCGAGTTTGTTAATTTAGGTACCGATACCGGGTGGAGTTGCGAGTGAATGATTTGAAATTGAAGGATATATATATATATATATATATATATATATATATATATATAATTATCCAGCCTCTATTTTTTCCCGACTGATTTTTCCTTCGGAAGAGTTGCACCAAATTCCCCTCGGTCGGCACATAACTGTTGAAGTTGTTCTTAACATTAGTCGAAGGTAACAATCGATGATGCTACCTGGGGTAAGATCATCAACATTGCTGCCTAGGGTAAGGTCATCTACATTGCTGCCTAGGGTACCAAGTCACCAGCATTGCTGCCTAGGTTAAGGTCACCAGCATTGCTGCCTAGGGTAAGGTCACTAGCATTGCTGCCTAGGGTAAGGTCACCAGCATTGCTGCCTAGGGTAAGGTCATCAACATTGCTACCTAGGGCATGATCAAAAGTATTGCTGCCTAGGGTAAGGTCACCAGCATTTCTGCCTAAGGTATGGTCACCAGCATTGCTGCCTAGGGTAAGGTCACCAGCATTGCTGCCTAGGGTAAGGTCACCAGTATTGCTGCCTAGGGTAAGGTCACCAGCATTGCTGCCTAGGGTAAGGTCACCAGCATTGCTGCCTAGGGTAAGGTCACCAGCATTGCTACCTAGGGTAAGGTCACCAGCATTGCTGCCTAGGGTAAGGTCACCAGCATTGCTGCCTAGGGTAAGGTCACCAGCATTGCTGCCTAGGGTAAGGTCACCAGCAT